>JAADXX010000278.1:0-32905 GCA_023338025.1 Phytopythium oedochilum | reverse complement strand
TACGGGTAGTCGTCCGTGTCGATCTCGGACAGCACGACGCCGAACGAAAAGATGTCGGCGCGCTCGTCGTAGTCCTTGCCGAGCAGCACCTCGGGCGCGATCCAGAAGGACGTGCCGATCCCCGCCGTCATGTGGTGCGTCTCGACGCGGTACCGCTGCCGAGAGATGCCAAAGTCGCTCAGTTTGGCGTCCAAGTGCATGTTGAGCAGCACGTTCTTGGACTTGAGGTCGCGGTGGATGACCTTGGGAGTGAGCGAGTGCAAGTACGCCAGCGCCTCGGCGATGTGGAGCGAGATCCGCGCCTTGTGCGCGCGCCAAGTCAGCGGGGTCGACTGCAGCTTGTACCCCTGCAACACGTTGCGCAGGTCTCCGTGGTCCATGAACTCGTTCACGGCCGAGATGTGGCGCAGTACGTCCCATGCCACGCCGATGAACTCGACGATCCGCGGATGGTACAGCTGCGCGATGAGGATGATCTCGCGCAGGAACTGCTCGATCTCCGCGACCTCGCTACTGCGGTCGGGCCGGATCTTCTTGATGGCGACGCGGCGGCCGTGGTACTCGCCCGCGAAGACGAGGCCGAAGCCGCCCTGGCTGATGCACTTGCCCACCTTGAGCTGCTTGTACTCGATGCGGCTCGTGACGATGACTGGGTCGTTGAGGAAGCTCGAGTCGACGTGCTCCATGGTGTCGTCAAAGTTGAACGTGTCGCCCATCCCATCCGAGTCGAAGCTCTTCGAGCTGGACAAGCCGCTGCCTCTGCGGGACCGCACGTATCGCTGCCGAAGCAACAGCGCAGCCAGCGCCACGATGACGACGGCCGCCCCGATGACGACGTATACCCACGCTTGGGTGCCACTCGAGCTCCCGACATCTGAATTGAGACACATTCACGGTTGGTGAGGGATTTACTCCGATGATGTAGCAACCACATGAGGAACAGCGCCACACACACACACACGCACCTGTCGTAGCGCTTCTCGTGGTGTTGGCGACGCAGAACGTCGCGTTATGGGCGATCTTCCAGTCGCCACCCGGGCAACTGGCCGATGCCAGGGGTGCGTCCGAAGTGAACGCGTTGAGCGACAGAATGGACTGGTAGATGGATTCGCTGATGTTGAAGTCCGTGATCAAGTTGTCGGCGATGTACCTGTCGACACCATTTAGTCACGAGATGATGTCAGCCGAGCGTGGGGGGAGTCGCCTTGAACATCTCGAGCGAGAGCATACAGTTCGTGCAAGTTCTCCAGGTTGAATACGATCTCGGGGAAGGCCGAGAGCAGGTTGCTTGTGAGGTTCAGGATTTCAACGGCGCAGAGCTGGTTCGAGCACGATGACTGGATGGTCGACCCGGCGTACGGCGCGGTCAGCGAGTTGGACGACAGGTCTCTGTTGCAGAAGCGCACGCGGACGCGTCAGGGCGTCAAATTGCCGCCACATTGGACCGGAGGTGCAGCTCAAGGACGCACATGCTTTGCACGTTGTCGAGGCCCTCCATGAAGTTGAAGCCGAACTTGACCAGGTTGCAGTTGCGCATCGTTCTGTGTCGCGCAAAGCGCACCATCAGGTCAGCAAGAGGCAGTCGATGGCACCGTTCCCCATCGACGTCCAGCTTACAGGTTGACGGTGTTGGCGGGCAGGAACGAGGCCGCGGACAGAGCGATGCTCGAAAGGTCGATGTTAACAAGCTCCCTGCAACGTTGTCCAGCCAGCGAGTGCGTCAGTCGCTTGGATGTTGCGCCGCCACCTAGCGGACCCGCGTATGAAGACACTCACACGGTGGTGATGGACGTGTCCTCGCCCTCGTCGTCCGCGTTGACGGCGATCGGCAGCGTCGACCCGGGCAGATCCTGGTCTTGTGGCACGAAGCTGATCCCCTGCGGCACGTCGCCGACGCCGACTATCCGTCTGGGAGCACACGACAACAGTCAGCAGCGCAATGACAAGCAGCACTCGCCGCATCTCCATGCGGTCGTACAGCGTGGTGAGGGTGGAGGGGACGAGCAGCGTGCGGATCGAGTCGACGGGCAGCGTCTCGGCCGCGTCCATGGCTGTCGGGTAGCTCACGTCGTCGCCCGCGCGCTCCGTGACGTGGAAGTCCCAGGTCGTCGCGGCCGCGTCCTCGTAGCCCGTCAGACAGGTGCAGGAGCCATTGACAGCCGTGAAGATGTCAGGGCAGCCGCCGTTGGGCGTCGTCCCGGTCGAGCGCCGCTGGATGGAGGGCACTCCGGCGCAGATGACGTCCGCGGCCGGCACGCCCGCGAGCTCCGAGCTGATGCCGACGGCCAGCTGCGTCTCGTTGTCGTCGAAATTGGACGTGAACCAGCTCTGCGCCAGCTCCTCGGCCGTCGACACCGTCGACGAGGACGACGAGCCCGACGGCGAGGCCGAGGCGCTCTGGGCGAGCGCTGCCATCGATAACGAGTCCCCGGCGGCTACGACCGCGCGCACCAAGCGCCGCGTCCGCCGGCGCTTGGTTCCGACCATCGGAACGAGGCGCTACCGTAGCTGGAGGAGGGTTCAGATGGAAGGTTCGGGTGGAAGGCTCTCGTTAACTCGGGAAGGAGGAGCGTGGGGTACACTTGGACGCAGCGGGGAAACGCGGGGGACGCCTGTCGGTCGGAGGAGCCGCCGCGGACGCAGAGGAGGGCGGGGCGGACGCGCGAAGCGGACCGAGACGGACGGACGTGTAGAGGAGGACGGGAGTGGACTCGCACGGTCTCTTTGGAACGCCCCCTTGGTGTTTGTGCCAGTCGCACTCAGTAGTATTGTCACTTGAGTTTTGTATGAGGTTCAGTACCGTGCGACGCGTAAACACCCGATTAGCGTTCGTTCACCACCTGTACCTATGTATCGTGTCACTGCAGACGAGCGCTCGAGGCAGACGACGCGCGCCTGGTCCGCTCCAGCACCGCATCGAGCGGTCGAAGCGTACTGTTAGCCAGCATCATACCATCGCTTGCGGTCTGCGGCGCCGTCTTCGTCGTCACAAAGGATTTCGCGGCACCAGCCAGCGTCGTAGCTGCCTCCGTCGGGTCGATGTCTGTCAGGATCAAGTCGGCAGGAGCGACGCGATCGCTATCGAAACTCGGTAACCGTGAACTTCAATGCGAATACACCCGGATGAACAGGATAGTATCTCCGAATGCTTTGATTCTTCGACGAGTCCGGAGCTAAACTTGGTCCGTTTGAAGCCGCAACAGCCAACGAGTCGAAACTGCTCGCTCTCCCAAGCGACAAATAGGTCAACGGCAGCGCCAGGACCCACCGCAAGATCGCTGCGTGATGCGGCGAGCGACGGTGGCGTCCAAGGCGCTGGCGGCCACGACGGACAAGTCGCTCTCGTCCGTCACGCTGACCAAGAAGACGGTTCGTCGCTGCATTGTCCTAGCGCCCCGTGTGCTGTGTGCCAATGGATCAACCTCTTGATGCTTCAGAACGGACTGGCGAGCGACCTAGAAGTGCTCAAGAAGGACCTCAAGGTGCACAGTCGCGAGGCAAATGCGCTTGGACAATGGCCGCTCCCATGACCGTTTGATAACCTAGGACCAAGGCCGAGAAGCGGCGCAGAAGGACGAGCTGCTCAACGAGCTTCACGAAAAAGTAGGTTGCACTCTGGATCATACGCGAACAACTATCGGATATCAGCTCACATCGGATCTGCTTGGTGCTGTCGCTCAGGTCGGCGTGCTTCACCAGGCGTTTGTGGCGCTGTCCGACGCGTTCACCTGCGAGATCGGTGGGTACTCTCTGTCTGCTTCTCGCTTGGAGTCGATGGCGAGTCCACCAACGACGTCTACCGTTGATAGAGGATCTCCATCGAAAGATGTCCGAGACCTCAGGCGAGCTGCGCGACAGAGTTATTCGAGCAGAGAGTGCTGTGCAGGAGCTACAGACGCAGCTCGCCCGCACTGACGGAAGGCAGCGAAAGCTCCAGGATGTGATGGAGCGGCGGTTCTCGGAAACGAGTGACGGCTTCTCCAAGTTCGCTGTATCGCTGTATGAGACGCAGTCGGACCTCGCCCGCGTGCGCCACTGCGCTGACGACCTGTTAACGCGCGAACGTGACGCGGCCCAGCTGCTTCAGACGCTTCAGAGCTCCCAAGACGAAGCGGCCGGCGCCTTTCAGCGACTGAGAGACGAGACCGCCCAGCTGCAAGCCGAGCTGTTTGCGTACAAGGAGGAGGCAAGCCAGTCGACGGTGGCGCTCGCCACGGACGTGCAGGTGCTGGCGAAGGCGCAGACGGTCGTCAAGGCGCTCGTGACCAAGCAGCACTCGCACTGGAAGGCAAAACTCGACGACTTGAGAGAGCTCGTCGACCGACAAGCCAAGATGGACAAGTCGCAGCTCACGCAGCGGCTTGACGCGCTAAGCGACAACTGTGGCTGCCACGAGCAGCAGACCAAAGCGGCGATCGACGCCGTGCTCAAGAACCACTCGCGGGTCCGACAGGCGGTGGATGAGGGCATGAACATTTGCTCGCGCGAGATTCGGGTACTGACAAACGAGGTGCGCAACGCGGGTGCGGACACCCAGGAACGGCTAGAGAGGCTCAGTCAGCAGGTCGCAACCGTCTCGATGGAGTGCTCGCGGAGGAGCGAGCACGCGCAGTGCGGGATCCAGTCTATCGCGCAGCAGCTCAACGTGCGGGTATAGATCAACGCTACCATTGCAATCCAGCGAGCATGGTCCCGCTCGAACGCTGCTGCCTACACGTACATAGTGCCGCCATTGGCCGCGGTCACGGGCGTCGCCTCGGGTGCCTTGTACTTGTTCTTGTACTTGTCCTTGAGGCTTGCGTACTTGC
Organism: Phytopythium oedochilum; assembly: GCA_023338025.1. NCBI lineage: Eukaryota > Oomycota > Peronosporomycetes > Pythiales > Pythiaceae > Phytopythium > Phytopythium oedochilum. Next base: position 28,097 of record JAADXX010000278.1, on the reverse strand, counting down.
TCGAGATCTCCTGCGCGCCAGTAGCGAAGTGAGTGAGATACACGCGGATGTTGAGAGGAGGGAGTGAGAGCACCGCACCTGCTCCTTCTTGACGCCAAGAAGCTCATCGTCCAGGTCGCGTAGCGCGTTGAGCGACCGGTAGCGATACTTGCTGTTCTGCCGCACGCGAGACAGCCCGCTGCTGAAGCAGAAGCGCAGCACCTCCATGCAGAAGAGCCCGATGAGCGCGTACGCCGGCAGGAACTTGTTGTGCTCGAACTTGCGCAGCTGGTCGTCCCTGTTGGAGGCAGCCCAGCCCAGCCCGTCGATGAGTACAGACGGCCCAGGACCGAACACATCAAGAGCGGAAGGACGCACGTCAGGTGCAGCTCGTGCTGGTGGTCGCGCAGGAACTTGTCGATCGTGTCGCCCTGCGTGAAGATCGCGATGCCGAGCGCCAGCTCCGCCAGTGCCAGCAGGATCAGCAGGTAGGACGACAGCGACAGGCAGCAGGAACAGCTCCGGTGGGCCGCGCCGCACCAACTCATGAAGCCCGTGAGCACGAGCACGATGCCGACGGCCAGGATCGGGCCGAAGAGCCACTCTGGCGCGTAGTGGTTGACGCCTTGGCCCATGGATCGGTTAGTCCGGTCGTTCCTCTGCGAACTCGACGCGCGCAGACGCAAGACGCACCGAGATAGAGGCTGTAGACGGTCAGCGCGACGCCGAAGACGATGTCCACGCCGTTGAAGACGAACAGCGCGCTGCCGGAGCACAGCTCCGCGCACGAGTCGCCCATGATGCCGCCCGCCGCTTGGGGGCGAATTCTCGGGTTATGCTTTATGCTTTATATACTGTAACTTCAAGTATTACTGTAACGACCATCTAATTTGATAATCCAGACCATTCGCATCCTTTTTCGCATCATTCGACGGAGATGTGGTGCGCAGAGGCGTGCTCGAGCCTCGCGCTGCTCGCGTTCAACGCCGTGGATCTCGTGTGCGGGCTCATCCTGGCCTCCTACGGGCTCTTCCTGGGTGAGCACCCTCTCTCTCTCTATCTCTCGTGGTGGTGGCGGCCGGCGTCGCGCTGACAGCTTCTGTCCCCGCAGGATTCAACCACTACGCCCCCGTGTGGCTGTTCGGTGCGTCGCTTGGTCTCTAAAGAGCCGCCTCGCAGTCGCCTTATTGCTCCCGGCCGTCGCTGTGTGCCCTGCGGCAGCCCCGGTCGTGGTGATCGGCGTCACTCTGGTCGTCGCGGTGAGCATGAGCAGCTGCGGACTGCTGCTGCGCCGCTTCTCCTCGTGGATGACGGCGGCGTCCGAGATCTTCCAGATCCTCGCGCTCGCGGAGCTCGGGCTGGCCGTCGCCATCTTCACGCAAGGCGCGTCCATCGACCGCTTCCTGCGCGACCACCAGTACGACCTAGAGATGAGGTAGGCGCCCAGCCGATGGATGATCCCTTCTCCCAGTCGGTGTAGCTCACCCGCAGACTTTGTATCGCTAGCGACGCGCAGCTCCGCCGGTTTGAGCACAACAAGTTCATGCCCGGTTACATCCTCATTGGACTCTTTGCGATGGAGGCGCTGCGCTACCAGTACAGCGGCGACCTGCACCGCGCGCGCCTCCGCCGCGAATACCAGTATAGGACGATCGCGTGAGCTCCATTACCAGGCTTTGTATCGCCTCAGCGAGTCGTCCCGGAGACCTCGTGATACCAATTCACTAGTTTTGCTGGCCAGCGATACAATGCGTCGCGTACCTCGCGCAACTAGACTACCTGATCGGGAACCACCCGATCTTGGTGTCCATACAGCGATGGTAGATAGATGTCGAAGCCAAATCTCTCGCATGGTGCTCAACCAGAGTCGGCAGGTGTTCGATTGAATGCGGCCGACCTCGAATTCCCCGACATCACTCAGCCTGTCACTCGAAAAGGATGACTGACAGGTCTTGGTGTAAGTCCAAACGAGAACATCTATACAGTCTTCGCCCTACCCGAGACCCGAGGATATTCCGCTTTTGTAACGTTGACGAGCGTCGAGGAAGGGTCTGACGAGCCGAGTCGACTCTCGAGGCCGGCACCCTCCACCGCAGTCATCGAAGGCGCAATGTTTGGGCCGACCGAGAGATGGCCATTCCCTGGCATACCTTTCGATCTGGAGGAGATGCGGATTTCTCTCTGCTTTGCGCAGCGAACCCGTCAGCAGCATCGGAGGCAAATCTCAGCAGGGCTGCATTTCCCGAGTTGGGACCTGGTGCTCCTATCCTTCTTGGTCGAGAGATGTAAGGTATAAGTCGATGCCATTTGAAGTAGCGTGTCTTCGTAGGGTCCATGCCGCCTTGAGTTTGCGCGACACCAAGCAACTCGTTGGTTGAAACAGGAACATACCGTACTCGTTCAATGTCCACGAAGGACGACAAGGCACCTGCACTTCCCATTCGGGTGCTATATTGCTTCAGTTATGCATGCGAAGATCGGTCCTTGCGCAGCGCCAAAAAACGAAGGAATCTTCGAGGTGTCTCGATCTGTGTCGACTCTTCGAGAACAAAATCATGTCTGTTCTGCCATTGTGGCGTCGCGTTGTTCCGAAGATGCGGTGTCTAACCCGCCCGGGTGCCCAATTGCCTGCAGCACGAGAAGCATCGCGTGAGCGGTTCCAAGGCTTCAACGCCACCGGTGTCAGCGACCTCATGCTGTACTGATGAAGAAGCGTTGCGGTCTATATCTGTAGACATGCCTGATGTATATCGCAGTGAGGACGGCTGCCGTAGTCAAACCATTCGCAAGGAATAAAATCTGCCCAGAAGCCTTGATGAGGGTGGGTCGACATTACTCGGCCTGTCGAATGACTGGACTGCGCGCATATAAAAAAACGCAAAGTGCTTGTTTGGTGCTTGATAAGAAGACAGCTCGGTCGCAAGGCGAGTGAAGGAGCTTCCGAACGCAGAGAAGAAATCTCCTTCGCCTGTCCTAAAGAGAAGCACCGCATGCAACAGAGATGACGGACTTTGGTACAGTTCGAGGCGCACGTGGAAAGATCCGACCTGGATCCGACCTGGTGAGGAGTCGCAACACCCTACGGCCGCCGAACATTCGGGAACGAAACCGTGATTGTTATGCTGTTGTCGTGTTTTGCATCCTAGATATGAGTGGCCCGACCGAGTGCGGTTCTTTGCGGTTCTTTCGTTCAGGGGGACTGCGTGTCCAGAGCAGCGCATCGACATCGACTGCCCCAGCGCGTTGTTTTTACTTCACTTCGCTTTTTGCCTCGGACGCATCAGCCGCAGCAGACATCCAGTCACAGCGCCAACGCGATGCTCGGCGATGGACAGCTCAACCACACGCCTCGGCCGCGGCGGATGCAACAGCTCACTACCGACAACAGCCCGACCCGAGCAAGTAACATCATCTGCCCACAATTCTTTCGGTCAACGTCGCACGGCGTCCGATTTGTCGACATGGAGTTCCAGCGACGGGTAGATACAAACGTGGCAACGCTTTGGGTGCTGGCGACCAGAAGCAGGTCGCCTGTGAACGCCGCCATCGCGCGCAAGACGCTCCGGTATCGACGTCTGGGCTGAGCGTTGCGGCCGAAACGTCGGACATGGAAGTCCGATGTCCAATATGTGTTGAGCGGTGCCCACAGTCTGGAGGGAGTGAATGAGAGTAAATTTAGCTGTCAGAATCTATTCAAACACACAGCACTTCCATCTTGTCCGCTTGAAGATCAAAGCTCGTCGTTGTCATCGCCCATGTCGTTCCAGCTTGTGCCAGCGCGCCAACTTCCGTCGATTGACCTGTCCAAGACACTGCTCACGGCTGCGGTCTCTGCCAAGGCGAATGCATCCATAACCAGGTGGATTCGACGGCACGCCTTGAAGCTAGCGTGGTGCAACCGCATCGGTTCCGTCGGAATCATCGTCGGCTTCTTTGCGCCGAAAGTGGTGGGCGAGCCGGTGATGACCGTGTGCGCAGCAGTATGCTTGATCGGCATGGTGCCGGGTGGGCTTCTACTCAACGTGCCGCTGTTGTTGTTGCTGCTGCGCCAGTACGACTTCTGGATCTTCTCGCTCTTCAACGCAGCCAACTGGAGCATCTGCACCGTTTTGTTCGGCGATCTGCGTGCCTTTGGCTGCCTCGCCTGCTGGCTCAACACGATGCTTATCATTTGCGTCGACGCAAACACTCGAACGCTCACGACTCTCGTGCGTGGCGCGACGCTGTGGTTGCCTGGTGCTGCTGTAGTTACCATCGCGTGCGTGTTCCACCTCTTCGATATCGACAGCCGTCATTACAAGCCACTGCGGCTCGCACAACACGAAGTCGAAGATGAAGGTGACTATCACCGACTGAGCGTGACACTAGTGAACCTGTTCGCCAACGCGTCCATCACGATCAGCATCTGCGTGGGCCTTCGCTGTTATTTCAAGCGCGAGGTGCTCTCTTCGCGCTTCCGCCAGCGGCGCATGATCCCAAGCAGCATCTTTCGCATCGGTCTGGCTCTCGAAGCCTGCAGCGTGCCTTTGAGTTCCAAGCAATGTGAGGCGGAGGCTTTGATCCCAATCTCCACCGCGTCGTCGGTCAGGCGAATGACGGCGCCGACGTCTTCTGCCCGACGCCAGTCGTTGCAGCGAATCTCTACCTCGGTGTGGCAATCGGTCCGCGTGTTTGCAGAGCTCGTTGACCCAGCCTGGCACCAGCCGTCCACTCAAGTGCCGCGCACTCCAGCACCGGTGTCCATTTCGCTGGATATCCAGCAGATGCAACTCATTCGCTCTCGTGGGACCACCTTTTCGTCGGATGACACGCTTATCCGCGGACTGAACGGCCCAGACTCTAGCTTCGTGCGATTCGTGGTGGCGCTCAGCGGATCGGTCGGGCTGCTATTGTCTGTGTATGGCCAGACACCGCATATCCATGCCGGCAAAGCGGCAATCGTCGGTCTGGCGCTCTCTGTTGTGTTCGCCATCACGTTGCTGGCGCGCTGTAACAGGCGGATACTTCTGTCGCTCGTCAAGAGCTTCGACGTGGTCTTCGTCTCGTTCCAGGCGTGCACCAGCACTGCTAGCATTTGGGTGTCGATGCAAGTGGACGATGCGAGAGTCTTCTCGATCGTGTCGCTGTTGCTGTGGCTGCACCTCACGCTTGTCGTCGATGCGCTGCTGCCAGACGCGAGGCATTGTCTTCGGCTGAAGAAGCGTTACTTGGCGCCGTCGATGCTCTGCGCAGTTGTAGCGAATCTGTTGCTGCTTCACAGCATTTTGACAGGCTCGAGCACGATCGTGCCAGTTCTCGTGAACCGCGCCATTGTTTGCTTCGGCGGTGACGAGTACTGCATCTACACGCTCAGCTTCCTGCTCAATCGACTCGTGTCGCTGCTAATAGTGCTGCTGCGGCTGCTGTGGGTTCTCGTGGTACAGAGCGACAACGACCTCATCTTCTTGCGCGGCCGCGTCGAGTTCTACGCGCCGCCTCATCGGTTACCGTTCGAGTTTGCCGACACGGTCGCCCCCAGCACCCCGAACACTGCCCACATCCCGAGTCGCACCAAGCACCAAGTAAACGATTGAGCGTGGATGGTGAAAGTTGTGGATTCCGCAAGCGGTCGCCCGTCTCGGGGGTTCACCGCGAGCGACATCACTTCCTGAACTCGACGTTTTTGCCCTCCTTGAGCTCGTTCAGCTTGAACACGGCGACGATGCCAGGCTGTAGCGTACAGCAACGCATGAGACGTCAGCGACCTCGTTCGGCAGCGACACACACAACCCAAGAGCACCCGTACCCGGTGCAGAACGGTCTTGATGACCTTGTCCTTGGCGTCGAACTGGGGGAGGCGCACGGCCTCCTGGCCGTCCCGGAACAGGATGATGGTCGGCAACTGCCAGCTCGTGGCCGACGTGTCGATGTTGTACTGGGTCGCGAGGTCCGTCCACTGGTTCAGGTCCACCTTGCCGAACTGCAGCGCCTCGGACGAGTACGTGAGCGACAGCTCGGCCATCATGGCGTCGTGCTCGAGGCAGTAGTCGCTCCACTCGGCGTAGAAGTACACGAGCCAGTTCCTGGTCGTTGGCTGCCTGGCGCGCGTGATGAGGCGCTCGACCAGCGCCGGGTTGAGCACGCGGATCTTGGACGGACCGCTGTACACGGGTAGCCCGACGCCGGCGAACAGCACTTTACGTAGGCGAGTGTTAGCCAGCGCAAAGGGGGGGCGCCCGTTTAAACGTAAGGCCACGCACCGACGCAGTAGGCCGCGTACCACCCGAAGAGCGCCGTGTCGATGTAGTAGAGCGCCGCGAGCACGCCGACCTTGCCGTACATGAAGAAGAGCGCGACCACGCCGTCGCTCGTCGCCTTCTTGCGGTAGTTGATGACCCACGAGAGCGCCGCCAGCAAGAAGATCTCGTGCTCCTGCGGTCAGTGGGCGTCAGTGGGCGTCAGCTGGGAAGCGCATGGATCTGTTTGTCGCCTATGACTCACCAGCGGGATGCCGAGGTAGTTGTTGCGGTCCTGCAGCTCCTCGCTCGAGAACGAGTAGCGGATTGGCAGGTACGCGAGCAGCGCGACCGCGTTGCAGATGTAGTACGGCGCCAGGTAGCGCTTCCAGAGCCCCGCGGCGGCCGCAGCAGGCTCCGTCGTCGTCGCCATGGTGGAGGAAGTGGTGCTTGGAAGTGCAGTGTGTGTTCGGCAGGCAGCTCGCCAATCTGGCCACTTCGATTCGAAAAGGAATTGCGGGACGTCAACCTCCCATCCTTTATTTTGTAAACGCGTCCACGATTGAAATCATAACCCATACTGAAACCATGTTACTTTTTATTTACAATTTATTTGAAAATATGGACACAAGTGACACATTTCAAATGTTTTCGGCAAATCACTTTTGAATTGGCTCTGTTTTCTTAGCAAAAAGTGCATCCACTTCAACATGTGTCCATGGTGCTACCACCTTCGTCGAGAGGTAGCCTTGTCTCCATTATCACTACTTGCCTGGTCGTTGGTGCTGCTGCAATGATGCACTCGGCACGACAGCTCCGAACTTGGGTGCCGTGGACCACCCACGCAGCGCACTGCTGTACTCGACACTCCCGGCTAGGATGATACACTCGTCGCCGTGACGACGAGTACAAAAGCGCCACGCAAGACGAATGCACCAAATGACCATGAGCAGGAGGTGGTTGAGCAGGAAGCTTGCCGTGTAGAAGCACACGTCGTGTCCCCAGACAGATCCCTTGGCGATGACGCGGTCACGGAAGCTGTTGGTGCGGTGGAGCGACAGGTCAACCATGACGCTGACGCTCATCGCAAAGTTCCAGAGCAGCACTGGGAGGGCGAACCACAGGCGCATGCCAAGCTTGTGTCTTGCGGCAGGAGTGAGTGCGTCCACCCCAAGCACCCAGAGAAACCACAGGAGGTTGCACACCATGGTCGTGACCACTCTCTGGTTCCAGAACGAGAGGTACGAGATGCAGACGTACGCTGTCACGATCTGGAACAGCACGAACAAGCAGTCGAACGATCGGCACAGCCGCCGAAGCAGTCGATGCTGGTACAGGGCAGTAAATGTCGACGTGAACGCAAAGGTAGCGGCGAGTGCCACGATGTTGGCGTTGTTCGAGGCGTTCTCGACGAGCTCCAGGGAGGCAACGATCATTGAAAAGAAGCCAACGCAACCAGTGCCGTACAGGACGGCCAGCTTCGCTGTGGAGAGCCGGTCGAGAGATCGTGCCATGCGCGGTACGATGGTGTTCCTGGCGTCGAAATGCTCGTCGAAGGGGACGTACTTCAACTGGTGAATGGTCTCCCGAACTGCGAAAGTTCTGGCCACCACCAAAGATGTCACGCAAGTAGGTGCTCCTGCTTCGAGCGCCTCGAACTTGACTTTGCAGCGGTAGACAATGGTTTGGACAGCGTTGCGCTGCGACCTCGCTGCTCTGAGCTTGTTGACGGCGACACGAAACATTAGCATGCCCACCGTTAGCGTCGTGTTCTGCACCAAGTCGATGGACGTGACAGCGAACTCGCTGTTCAACCGGAAGACGACGACGTTCTCTAAACCCTGCACGTTCAGAGTGATCTCCGCGTAGAGTAGGGAAACGAAGACGATTGAGAGCACCGCAGAGGCTCTAAAGAGCCGAGTAGGGTGGATGTATGCATCCGACAGCGCGGCATTCTGCAGGTCGATGAGGAGCTGCGGAAGCAAGAACACGCGAATGTCGCTGTACGAGATCCCGAGGAAGACGGTCCAGAGGATCATGCCGATCAGCAGCATCCACGAGTCGAAGAACCCGAAGAGCAGTCGCACGACGTCGGTGCAGAGCGCGAGCGAGACAGCCAAGAGCCCTGGGGTCTGGAGAATCGGCGAGATCACCACGAGCCAGTATGTGACGTCGTTGAGCGGGCAGAGGAAGCCGATGATGCGGAAGAAGAGCCCGACAAAGTAGCAGACGGAAAGCAGCACGTGATGCCGTCGGGAGAAAGCGCGGTACTTTCTGTCGACGCTCGGAGGCAGCAGCCACCGGCGAAACGTCTTGGACGCGTCGAATGACGGCAGCGGCGCTCGTGGAACCAGTGCATACACGACGTCGCTGCCGCTCGGTGATCGAGACATTCTCGTGGAGGTGGAGCGTGAACTGACTGGGCACCGACGAGCAATTCGTTGGGCCGCTTCAGTTTCTCAAGTATCTATTTCGATCCATCTCGACTGTGTCTTCAACATTGGCTGTGCCACTGTCACATGCAGCATCAACATCTCGTCTTTGCTTCGCGACACGCAGACACGATGGGTTGGCGACAATGCGCATCACCGGCGTACAGCAAGCGAAGTCTGGCAATGTTCTGCAGGTCCGTGGCAGAGATGGAAGCCTGCCTCAGCTGCTTTGTGGCTTCGAGCGGAAGCCGCACATTCCAATCCGACTTGGAGACGACAAGCGACAACAAGCCAAGTTTGACGGAGGCAGGAATAGCTAGCTCGTCGAGCGCTAATTCTGTCCTCATCTGGGTGAGGCGCCACCAGCTTTAGCAGTCGGTGGTCTTACCAGCAGCGACACACAACGAGAGCCCCACGGCACTCGATTGGAGCGCGCGAACACCAACGTGAAGCCTGGCAAGGCGGCCATGGACTCCACAATGGCGGTGACGGTGCGCCGGTGCGTCGAACAAGACCAGACAAGGGTCGAGGACGAGCTGCTGGTGCCGGACGCGTCCACCAAGCGCAAGCTCTTCGGGCTCACTCATACGGGTGCGCTTATAGAGACGTCCTACTACACACTCTGCGCCGAGGCGCCAAGTGCGTACGCCAAGCATGACGACGACGCCGTGTCAACGAACCCAGCCGACGAGCTAGCGCCACCGCCGGCGACGACGCTGCTGGGCTTTGCAGCCTTCGACGACAAGGTTCCGGCGGCGCTCGCTCAGTGGGCAGAGGTCGTCGACTACCTCAAAAACCGCCTGCTCGTCGGCCGCCCGAATGGCTGTCTGTTGCTCACGGCCTTCAGCCACAGCGACCTTGTGGATGCGTCGCGCGTGCTGACTCCGATCCTGCATACGCTTTTCGCGGACAAGCCCGAGCTTGGCGGCGTCGTGATTGCCGTGCCCGTAGGCGTGGCGATTGAGGAGCTCGAACTGTTTGACCACGTCTTCTCGCTGCGCGACAGCATCGCTGTTCCCTCTGGCGCGCTGTTCCGGTTCTTCCGCGCCGTCCGAGCTGATTATGCGCCAGCAATGTTTATCCGCCAGGCCGTCGCGGACGCGACCCCAACGGATGTAGAGCGGCTCGAGCATGTGCTCTACAAGTCTACGATGCAGACGCGACTGCAGGACGGCGCGGCTCACCACCCGTGGTTCAGCCCGCAGGAGCTCCCGACCACGATCGCAAGCCAAAACGAGCACTCCGTCTGCCTCGTAGCGGAGAGCGTCTCGGTTTCGCAGCTTTGTGGAGTCCTCGCGTGCACGGACGCGATCGAGACGACCCAGGTGGACGCCTACAGCAAGCTCTTTGGCGACATGTACCGCCAGCACGACTACGCCAGTGGCGGGACATCCGCCGACGCCAAGGCGCCGCTCAGGGTGCTGGTAGTGGGGCCGACTGGGTCAGGCAAAGGTACCCAGTGCGCTCTTCTCGCGGAGGAGTTTGGCGCGGTCCACGTGTCCGCAGGGACCATCCTGCAGGAGCAAATTTGCGAAGGCACAGAGATCGGAGCCCGCGCACAGCCATACGTGGACAGCGGCGATCTTGTGCCGGACGACCTCATCACGGACCTGCTGCTCGCGCGCCTTCGAGAGGATGACTGCGTCCAGCACGGATGGCTGCTCGACGGCTACCCCCGCACCCATGTCCAGGCGCGGATGCTTCTGAACCACGGAGTGATCCCCGACATCGTCGTGGTGCTCGATCTCGAGGACGAGCAGGTTGCCAAGCGCCTGGCTGACAGGCGTGTGGACCCAGAGTCAGGTCGCACCTTCCACCCGGAGCTCGACCCAGCCCCGAAGGAGTTCGCGAATCAGCTCGTGAGCATGCCTCGAGACGATGAAGCGCTCGTGTTGAGGCGTCTGTCGCTTTATCGCGATAACCTGGAGGCTGTTCTGCACTCCTTCATGAAGAGCACGACCGTGTTCCACGCTGACGGCGCGCGCAGCGTGCGTGCGCTGCAGCGCAAGATCTCCTACGAGATCTACCGCGTGCGTGGCATCCGCCGTCCGCTCCGCCTGCGCCACCCGCCCAAGCTCGTCATCTCCGGACCGCCCGCTGGAGGCAAGGGCACGCAATGCGAATGGCTCGTGCGCGCGTTCGCCGTCGTCCACTTGTCCACGGGCGACATGTTGCGCGCGAGCATCCAGGCCGACGCACCGCTCGGCCGCCATGCGAAGGCATACATGGACGCCGGGGAGCTTGTGCCGGACGATCTCATCATCGATATGATCCTCGAGCGACTCGCGCAGCCCGACTGCGAGCAGCGTGGCTGGCTCCTCGATGGCTTCCCGCGAACGCGTGCGCAAGCAGTGGCCATGATGGACAAGGGTATCATTCCGGATGCCATGCTCTTGCTCGACGTGCCGGATGAAGTAGTGGTAGAGCGCATCTCGGGCCGCGTGCTAGACCCTGAGACCGGCGCGTCGTACCACCTGACGTTCAACCCACCCCCAGCGGAGATCGCAAGCCGCTGCATCACGAGGAGTGACGACAACGCCGAGACGGTTCGCACGCGGCTGTACAACTACCACGAGAACTGCAACGAGGTCGCCGGCGCGCTCAGCAGCGCGTGCGAGCTCGCGGAGGCCGACGGCACGCGTCCAATCGAGCAGATCGCCGAGACCTTCCTGGGAGCGGTCGAGCGCTGTCTGCTGCGCAACAACTGCGTCGCCATCTCCATGTTCAGCATGGCCAGCGATCTGGAGAACCGCGCGCAGCTCTTCCTGCCCAAAGGTACCCCGCCCTCTATCCATGCAGGCCGTGTGTGTATGTGTATGGTCGACGCGAATCGCTGACGGTCTCTCGAGTGACGTGCATCGCGCAGTGTTTCAGCGGTTCCCGGACAAGGACTGCCTAGTGCTGTGTCTGCCTGAACGCTGTGCCCGTATCGCGATCACCACCGGGTTCCGGACGGTCATCGGCGACCCGACCATCCCCACAACCTCGCGCATCGCTCTCGCTGGGAAGCAGCAACCCGCCAAGGCTTCAGCCGGGCGGTTTGCCTTGTACGCGCTGCACCGAGACGAGGTGCCGTTCACGAGCAACGGACTGCAGAACCTGCCCGGAGACGTCGCCGTGCGCAATCCCACGCCAGTGGCCGTCAAGGGCATGGGCCTCGGTCGAAAGTTCCAGCTCTGGACCGCGCGCTGCCTCGGGTTCGTCGGCATCGGCAGTGACAAGAAGCCCAAGACGAAGAAGGAGAAGAAAAAGAAGAAGAGCAAGCCCGCGCGCCAGTCGCTGTCCAACAAGTCCAAGAAGTCAACCGACGCCCCGCCTTCCAGGAACAGCCACTAGCGGCGGCGGCATGAAGGTGGCGGTAGGTAGCAAGGAAGCGACACGGAGGAAGCTCTATCCATATTGTAGGTCCTGCGACGTGTGACAAGGATCTCTGGTTGAAGTAGTGGATGGTTGAAGGTGCTACGGCTGACGCGACCAAGCGACAGACCACTGTACGAACCTCCACCTTCCATTTGCGTGTATGCAACCTCCAAAGATACCTCGGCGTCTGTCTATTCATCGCGCCTCTGTCCATCGAAACCTCTGTCCAGTGACCCTTCGCCCGCCACGACGGCTTCCCAGTAGGTCCCCCACACAGCAGCCAGACTCCTGGCGGATCTCGGCCATGGAGGCGAGCTATGCGGTGCGCCGCAGCCAGGATAACGACCAGCAGGATGTCGCGGACCTGGACTACCCGGGCGCGGACGACCGCAAGAGGTTCTTCGGCCGCGTGGTCGTCGGCGCCGTGATCGAGACGGCCTTCCTTTCGCTCACAGCCACCGAATTGGAGCGTCCGGATCGCGTCCTGGGCCTCGCAGCCTTCGACTCGACGCCGCCCGGCGAGCTGGCGGATGTCGGCGCCTCCGACGTTCACGAGTACCTTCAGTACAAGTACGGCCTGCCCGATGTAAGTAAGGCGCCATCGAGTCTCGAGAAGGAGGAAGGTCCGAGTGTGAAGAGAGGCTGACGACGAGTTCCTGTGACGATAGGCGTCAAGATGGCTGTACCTTGTCTACTTCGCGCAGCGGCAGGCGGCGACTGGCGGCGGGAGTCGCGCGCCGATCCTCAAGTCGCTGCTGCAGTCCTTCTTCTCGGCGCTCTCGACGCGGACCCACGTGGTGGTCGTGCTCCCGCAGACGTTCGAGATGGACAACGAGCCCATCCTGGGCAAGTTCTTCGACAAGGTCAGTCTGCGGCGCGACGCAGAAGACGCAGGCGTCGTAACCCGCCAGTTCCCGGCCAAGGTCATGGAGGCCGTGGACCAGTACGTTGCCTACTCATGCGCAGCCTCCGACTTCATGCCGCCAGTCCACATTCGCCGCGCGCGGGTCGAGGACCACGACGACCTGGCGCCGATCCTAAGCGCGCAGGCGGACGCACTGGCCGCCACATTCGGCGCCTATTTCCTGGCCGAGCTCACCCAGGCGCAGAATGAGCACAACGTTTGCCTCGTGGCTCAGGACCCAGTGTCCGAGCGCGCGTCTGGCCTGCTCGCACTCTCGGACGAGCTGGACGTTGCGACGCTGCAAAATAACTTCGAGCTCTCGCCCTTCCACGAGCTGTCCAAGCGTGACCTCAAGACGCTGCGTGCCGGCTCGCTGACTCCGCCGCGTATCGTCATCGCTGGCCCTCCCGCCGGCGGCAAGGGCACGCAGTGCGAGCTGCTCGTCCAGGAGTTCGGCGTTGTTCACCTGTCTACGGGTGATATGCTTCGCGCTGCCATCCGCGCCGATACGCCGCTTGGGCGGCAAGCACAGTCGTTCATGAACGCCGGCGCGTTGGTACCCGACGAGTTGATCGTGGACGTGGTCCTTGACCGACTGCGGCAGCCCGACTGTGTGGAGCACGGCTGGCTTCTGGACGGCTTCCCACGCACGGAGAGCCAGGCGCAGGCCATGGTGACGCTCGGCATCGTGCCCGACACGGTCGCGGTGCTGGAAGTGCCGGACGAAGAGGTGGTCAAGCGTATCTCGGGACGCCGCGTCGACCCTGAGACGGGGAAATCGTACCATCTCGAGTTCAATCCGCCGCCGCAGGACGACGAGGTGCTCGCGCGGCTCGTCCAGCGGGAGGACGACACGGAGGCCACGATCCGCCACCGCCTCGTCGCCTTCCACGACAACTGCGATGCCGTCGTGGACGCGTTCGCGCGCGTTCACTGCAAGGTCGTGCGCGTTAGCGGTCTGCAGAACAAGCTCGCGATTGCCCAGGTGCTGTGCGACGAGACCCACGACGTGAAGAACACGCAGAAGTTCCGCTTCCTCGTCAACTCCGGACGGATGCCGCCACCCAAGCTCATCATCACCGGCCCGCCTGCTGGCGGCAAGGGCACGCAGTGCGAGGTACTGGTCGAGCAGTTCGACGTGGTGCACTTGTCCACGGGTGACATGCTGCGCGCGAGTATCCAGGCAGGCGCGGCTCTCGGACTCGAAGCCAAGCGATTCATGGACGCCGGAGAGCTCGTGCCGGACGCGCTCATCATCGATGTCATCCTCGAGCGACTGCAACTCCCGGATTGCAAGGAGCGCGGGTGGCTACTCGACGGGTTCCCGCGCACGCGCGTGCAGGCAGAGGCCATGCTGGCCAAAGGAGTCATCCCGGACTGCGTCCTCGTGCTCGACGTGCCGGACCAAGAGGTGATCCAGCGCATCTCCGGCCGCCGCGTCGATCTGTCGACCGGGAGAACGTATCACGTCGAGTTCAACCCGCCGCCACCGGGAGTCGACGTGGTGCAGCGCTCGGACGACAATGAGGAGACGATACGCAACCGCCTCGACAAGTACCACGAAAACTGCGGCGCCGTGCTCGCGGCCTTTGCGGAGCACACGCGCCAGCGCATCGAGATCGTCAAGTGCGACGGTCTGCAGCCTAAACTGCACATCTCACACGAGTTCGGCGCGCCGGTGTACCAAAAGATGCTGGCCGTCGAGGCCGCCTACCTCCAGCGATGCCCCGGCGGGACCATGGCCCAACTAGAGCGGCTGGAGGCAGAGGACAACTGCTTTGTCGTGACGCTCTTCTGCCTCGACCATCACATGGACGTGTGGGCGTCGGACCTGCTTGCGCACGCGTTCGCGAGCTTCCCGCACCGAGAGTTCTGCCTCATGACGCTACCCACGACAGCCCCCGAGCCCGCCTTCCTGGAATTCTTCACGCTCGTGCCGGCCAAAGCTGACAGCACCTTCACGCATGCGCTGTACCTGCTTCACCGCGACGCCATCTCGTTCTTCAACCCGGTCACAAGTCGCGGCACGCGGGTTCTTGAGCCTGTTTACCTATCGGTTCGCCGCGTGAGCACTCTAGCAGACGGGAACGCACTGGTCGAGTTGTTACAGAGCATTGATCCGACCGCGCGGCTTGCGGCCCAGAACGACATCAGCGAGGCATGCGAGGAAGGCGACATCGAGCTGGAGGACAACCCGCGCCACGTAGCCTTTGCGGTGCTGGCCAACGGCGTCGCGGTGGGCTTCGTGTCGCTCTCGCGCGACCACGACTTCACGAGCTTGCTCAAGAGCCACTTCGACCTCGACAGCTTCGTCAAGTTGACCTACCACCGGTCCAAGGAACAGGCGGTGCTCGGTGTCTTTCTGCTCAACCCGACTCTGAGCGCTTGCTCGCGATTCGTACTGCACGAGATCCTGCGCCAGTTCCACAAGTCCTGCCTCTTCCTGCAAGTGCCGACGAGCGCTGCGGCGAGCAACGTCAGTCCCGTGCTGCACGACTTCGTGCTGGCGCCGCCACGGCGGAGCATCGAGATCAGCAGCGAGCAAGTCGCCGCGTCCCCAGAGGACGCCGAGCGCGTCACGCATACAGCGAGTTACGACTCCTTCGCACTGTTCGTGACGACCAAGAAGATGCTGTCGGAGCCCAAGATGCGCCTCAATCAGCGACTCGTGTTCGTTGGCACGTCAGACGCTGCCATCGCCTGCTGCCAGCGCCTGCTCAGTATCCCGTACCTGCGGTTCACCAACATCACGCTCATCTCGCCAATGGGGCTGCAGATCGCGCCTCGAGACGTCGACGAAGCGACGACTACGGCGTCTCCGCCATCTCCAACCGATTTCGCTCGAAAGAGCTCGTTCGCGGCCTTCGAGATCGCGCAGTTCAGCTTGGAGACCCAAGTGCGGGTCATCATGAGCCGCGTTGTGCGCATCGATCGAGCGGCGCGAGCTGTGCTGCTCTTTGACGACTCGTGTGTGCCCTACGACTATCTAGCGTTGACCGCTGGGCTTCACGACGGCACAAGCACTGCGTTAGGTAAGAACCCGAGCTTCGGACCCGACGAGGCGTACGCTCCGGCCCCCATACCACGCGAGATGGTGCCGCTAGGCGGACTCAGTGCGGCGGTGTTCCTGCACGAGCAACTCCAAAAGCAAGTCGAGGTCAACGCTGGAGACGGAAAGCCGATCGTCGTCTATGGGAACTCGCTCTTCGCGCTTCAGGTGATCCAAGGACTGTTGGTGCGTGGCTTCCCGGCGTCGCGCATTGTCCACATATCGCCGACGCTTCGCGAGAGCCTCTTCGAAGACGCAACTATACGCGCCGAGATTGATCGAGAGTTCGCTGTACGAGGCATCAAGTCGCTTGATCACTGCAAGATCGCTGCGCTCGTGACAACCAAGGATAACGCGCTGGAAGGGGTTCGCATCGTGTCGACCACGGCAGCAGCTACGGGTGGTAGTCATCATGACAGTGGCAGCTCTCACACCAGTGGTGGTGGCGGTGGCGGTAGCGCTCACCACTCGCCTGTAAGTTCCGGACACCACGCCGGTGGCCATCTGCATGGCTCCCACCAACCGCACCATGACCACAACGGGCACATTCCGCACCAGTCAGTGGCGAACCGCGGCAACGGTGGACACCACTCGCCGACTTCGTCGCCGCATCACGACGATAACAAAGGCGTGATCTCGTGCGGCTGGTTGCTCTGCTGCCAACAAAACGACCCGGACTTCGACATGTTCCGCGCCATAAACGAGAGCGGACTCGTGTTCGACGGGAGACTCGTCGTGAACGGCGAGATGCGCACGACCGACGCCAACATCCTTGGCGCCGGCAGCCTGTGCCGCTTCTCACGGCGCTTCATGTCAGCCAAACTGCACGAGAACTACAACAGCCACGAGTGCGGCGCGCTGCTCGCCAGCTCGCTCCTTCGCCTTGTTGACCCGCTTAGCGCACCGCTGAACAGGGGATCAAACATCAATCACGAGAAACAGTCCTCTCCAAGTGGTTTGGTGAAGCGCAAGAGCCTGTCGAGCGGGGCGGAGGTGCGGCCGCAGTCACCAAAGACCGGGCAGCACACAGGCGTGACGCCGCCGCCCGAGATGATGATGCCATTCGTGCGCACATCGACGGTAATTGGCGGCAAGATCTACCTCCAGATCAGCATCCCGTCCCTCACCAACACGCTGTCGTTGCAAGCGCTGCCGACCAAGGTCCCGCCCAAGCAGCAAGACTCGAGCGCGAAGCAACTCACCGAAGTCGGACGATACACGTGTGTACACGTGGACGATCTCGGCATCGTCAGCCGCCTCGAGTACCTGGGCACCGACCGCGTCGAAGTACGCAACCTTCAGTGCGTTGTGGGCATGCACGAGTCGTACTTGAACAGCGCCGTCGCGTCCTTTTCGAGCGGCCGCATACCCGATTGGATTGACTTTTTCCGCGGCAAATGGGCCAGCGCGCTGTATCACGACCGGTTCCAGGAGTTCTGCGTCGCGCTCGGAGGGTTCCTGGCCAAGGATGACGGTGTGCGCCAGCTCGTGGACGACGTCACCAACTTCTACAAGGACACGGGCGACCTGCGAGGGGCTGTGGCTCTCGCGCAAGGCCGCGTGGGCCGCGGCGGAGACGCTCTGGTGCCGTCCACACGCCGAGTCATCGAGAGTCAGGCGCTCGACTTTCTCAGCACCAACCGCGACGTGCTCACTATGTTTCTGCTCCCGCGCACTGGCGGCAGCGCCAGTGGCGGGTCATCCAGCGCGAGCAGCAGCGGACACAAGCCAGCGAAGACGACGTGAAGTTGGCAACCAGCTTGCTCCTTTCCGAGTCGACACAACACTAATCGCACCTCTCTTCCTCTTCATTTGTATGGTTTCGATCGATCTTCGTTTTGACACGGCTGAATCAACCTCAGCACTCTGTGATAGCACTCTGAACGCAATCAGTCCTCACGCATCGACCCACGAAGCAGCTCGAGGCGCGAACGCGTGTGCCCTAGCAGTTCCGGAGCCTGCTGAATGACTTGCTGGAACTGACTGAACGAGATCAAGACGTGCTCGGCTCCTTGCGTCAACTCAGCGACAGCTCTCTCGAGCGTGTCGGAAGCCGGCACGCCGTAGAAACTCCCAGCGAAGCTCAGCATGCGCTCCAGCTCGGCACCGTCAATCACACCGTTGTCGTCCAGATCGTACAGCCGAAATGCGAACCGTGAGAGGTCCTCGTCGCTACAGTTCGGGTTCAGGCTCTTGAGCGCCAGGCACAGCTCGCGGAAGTCGATCTGGCCGCTGCTATCGACGTCAACAAGGTAGAAGAGCTGCTCTACGAGCGCCGGGTCGTCCGCCGGAAGTAGATGCTGGAGCTCCTCCAGTGATAGAAACCCGTCCTTGTCGAGGTCGTGCCGACTGAAGTACGTGACGAGCTTGTTCACATCCGCGCCGCGCAGAGACGTAAGTGTGGCGATCTCGCCCACATCCGTCAGCGGGACGACGTGGCGAGTCGCGTAGTCGCCCACCTGCATGAGCATCGCCACGTCCTCGAACGCGTGGTTTGTGCACTGCACGTCGCCCAGCGCCGTCGCCATCTCTCGCCGCACACTTTCCGCGTACTCCTCCGGGTTCTGCTGCTCGCTCTGGGACGGAAGATGAGGCGGCAACACGTGCACCTCCATGCGGTTGTAGACCTGGCAGAGCATGCGCAGGATCAGGTGCGTCGCCGACACGGTTGGCGTCCAGCTCACGTCAAAGTGCCGGAACGGGTAGCGCAGCGCGACTGGCTGGCACGGCGCGCCCGACGCGAACGCCCCGACCTTGAACTTGGTCAGGCACGTCTGGTTGGACGTCGTGCCCTCGGGAAAGATGAGCAGCGGAGGCGTGTCTGTCTCAGCGACGCGGTCTCTGATCTCCTGCTTGGCGCGCTGCCGGCCCTCCGACGTCGACCGGTCGATGAGAATGGGCTGCGTCATCTGGATCACCTTGCCCACGAGCGGGATGCGCGCCACCTCTGCCTTCATGGCGATGCTCGGGCGGAGCAGGTAGTACAGGTAGATGCCGTCGACGAAGGTGATGTGGTTGCTCACGATGAGGCGCTGTCGCCGCAGCGACGCGCCGGCACCCGCAGAGCCTGGCAGGTACGTGACGGGGATCCAGTAGTACCCGAGGATGAAGAGCACGGCGCGCGCCAGCAGCGGCGTGACGAAGCCCGCGAACCACCGGCGCCAGCGCGGGATCGGCGCGCGCGCCTCGGGCGAGTACCCGAGCAGCGCGAGGTTGCAGACCACCACGGCGAGCAGCAGCACGACCGCAAGCAGCGCGACGCGCAGCAGCGGGACGCCGAGCAGGCTCAGCAGCACGATCTTGGCCGTCTCGTGCGCATCCACGGGCGAGTCGTACACGAACGGGTTGCGGCGCGCGGCCTCGGCGGGCGCCACGGCCGCGCCGCCGCGCATCGGCACGGGCGGGCCGACTGCGTCGTAGCTGGCAGTGCCCTGGGGCCGCAGCGGCGTCTTCTCGCGCGCAGTCGCCGCCATCGCGCTTGTGCTTTGGATATTCGTGCGCCGGTATCTTTTCGGGCCGAAATTAGGGATGGCATTTGGTAATTACCGCTAATTACCATTTTTTACGGTACTGGGCTGGGAATCATTCTGCCCCGTGGCGAATGAACAAGTTCGCTTGGCTCGTCGGGCGAGAGAACTCGATCGGCCCAAGCTCCCCCCAGTCGCCGTCCCTTGCCGCCCCTCGCCTTCAAGCGCCCTTCGTCTGCCGACATGGTCCTCGCAATTTGGCCTTTGTTTAAGGTCCTCGTGCAGCGCGGGCCATCGAAGAGGCATCCGGATGTTGAGTGCGTCTACTGCGGCTGGGGACTCAACAACGCGTAAAGGAAGAAGAATCTCGAGAAGCACCTTCTCCACCAGTGCCAAGAGGTTCCTGACGTCGTTAAGAACGGGTTGATGGCTACTCCTTCTCGACAGCCATCTACTACAACCACTAAGTCTCCGCGCGGCAACGCTCCACGCAAAAAGCCCGCCCAAGCCTCCGCGTCTAGCGGTCGCTGTCGGTCCAGCGACGACGAACTTCCGTCTATCAAGCGCGTTCTGTTCGACGATTTTGCCGACTCGCTGCCATGCAATGCACCATTGCCTGCCGATGTCCAGAAAGCGCTAGAGGAAAAGCTCGCTTTGGCATTTTATGCAACGGGCATACCGTTTCTGTCGTCGAGGATCAACACTTTCGCCTGCTGTTGAGTGCCTCCGGCCAGGATTCAAGGTGCCGTCGAGACGTCAACTTGCTGGCCGTTTGCTCGACGAGGTTTACCGCCAGCGAAAGGAAGCTGTTGTCGAGACGCTGTCGACACAAACAAATTTGACTATTGTGTCTGACGGATGGTCGAATCCTAACAACCAGAGTGTCGTCAACTTCATGCTGGTCTCGCCCGGAATGTCCCCTGTGTTTTTGTCGTCTATTGCAACTGGCGACGCGTCTCACACCGGTGAGTACATGGCTGCGTGCATTCAAGGCGTCGCTGCCGACGTCGAAGCTACTGTTGGCGGCACTCTCCGCATTTCGTCGGTCGTGACTGACAACAGCGCGAATATGAAGGCATCGTGGGCTGAGCTTGGGAAGTGGCGCAAGGACCTCATATGCAACGGGTGCGCAGCACACGCGCTCAACCTGCTGATGAAGAACGTCATGTCGATTGGGATCGTGGGAGACATTCGAGACAAAGCTGTCAAAATCTCCAAGTTCATTCGAAAGCGACACATTTTGCTCGACCGTTTTCGGTCGAACCAACAAGCACTGAAGAACAGAAGCGACGGTCGCCATGCGCTATCAGTTCCCGTTGCAACTCGCTGGTACACCTACGAGAAGTGTATCCTAAGTGTCTTCGAGAATCAGTTCGTGATCAAGGCCACCTTCGACGACGACAGCCTAGTCCACAGCTACCGCTTTGGGAAGTCGAAAGCAAAGCTGGAGGCTGTGACGGCGCTCCTGAACGACGCCACGTTTTGGTCGTTGGCGAAGATCACGCTGAAGCTGCTGCAACCGATCAACAAGAGCTTCGCGAAGCTCGAAGGCGACAAGACACACATTTCTGCTGTTGTCAGCGAGTTCGCGAAGTTGAAGAATGATCCAGCTTACACGAAGCCACTGGTGGACGCCAGTGATGCTATGTCTCCACGGATGCGCGAAATTCAGCTGGAGGTGTTGGATCTCGTAAAAGCACGCGAGACATTCATCGTCACTAACTCCATGCGGGTTGGCTTCTTGCTCGACCACACCACGAACGTCTACGACATCAGCGGACAAGACCTCGAGACGTCCATGCAAGACGATGTGGAAATGGCACGGTCGCGCACTCCTGACCCCCGCACGCTAGTCAGGTTTGAAGAGGAGCTCGTCGAATGGGTCGGCTGGAAGCATCAACTTGCTGACACAAACACTCGAGCGACGACTCTCAACTTGGCCCCGCTGCGCTTCTGGCAATTCCATCGCAACTTCCCCGTTCTGCGCGACTTCGCTTTGAAGATATTCTGCACGACGACATTATCTGCAGCGAGCAAGCGATCGTGGAGCATTCATGACTTCATCCAAACCGCTCGCAGGAATCGTCTGAAGCCGCATCGTGTCGAGAAGCTTGTCTTCATCTACTCAAACATGGCAGGGGCAGCCAAGTTCGACCACGTCTGGATGGATCTTCACCCAGACTCAGCTAGCGCAACGGTCAGTGACACCACAAGCGAGCCTGAGCCGATGGTCGAATGATGGACAGCCGCCAGCACGGGAAGCAACACGATCTCCGGTGCGGACGCGGGCTCCAAGAACGACAAGAGCGCCGTGCGCAGCTCCAGCAACAGCAGCACCAGCTAGGGAAGCAATACGACCTTCGCGCGGACACCAGACACCATAAAGCAACAGTTTCTTGCTTGTCTGGTTTTGTGGTTGATATGGACGGAGTGTACGCCTATGAAGAGTACGGAGTTAGTTCGTTAGATAAGTCGCACACGACATCAAAAAGAGACACATGCCCAATACCTTCACTGGTTGCTGTCTCCCCTCACCAAACCGCCTTTTCTTTGGCATCATCCGGTCTGACGGCTCGAATCAGGTCCACAACGATACGACTTCACGCAGCAGAGCCAACGCCTCGCTAAATGGCGTTCGATCTCCATGTTGCGCCTGATCGCCGTATCATGCTCGACAGCGTTGCCGCTGGTCTCTTGCTGCTGTTGGACTGTCCGGTAGCTCAGCCACAGCTCGCCGGTGATCTGGAACACCTGGCTTAGCAGCCAACGAACAGAAGCGCCGCGCACACCTAGGTTCCGCCGAAGGACGCGAAGAACTCAATGAACACGGTCGTGGACACCCGGCCACGCTCTCTAATCTTCTTCATCGGCTCGTCGGACTGCACGTCGCAAATGACTCCACGGCACGAATGAGGCGAGCACCGCAAGGCTTAGGTACTGCTGGATGCTCGCGAACCCGAGCGCGCGCCGCCAGAGAAACTTGTCGGCGAAGCGGCCGTCCCAGGCGTTTTGCTTGACGGACTGGATGGCGCCGCTCAGCATCTGGTTGACGGCCTTCACCCGCTCATCGCGATGCTTCACGACGTCGCCATAGGCAGCGCCCGAGACGCGCTCCACCGACGCGCCGACAAAGGTGGCGAATACCAGGTTCTGGTACAACAGCGCCATGATGGCGAGCGTCTCGAGCATTAGCAGCCCCGTGTTACTTGTTAGCCTGGAAGGCCGCGTCCATGAGCGCGCCTGAGTCGGCCGTCAGCGGTGTATGCGGCTCGATAGCGGCGCTGCGCGCGGCCGCCGCGCTGCCGAGCAGCACCTTACGAAACACGAGCGCCTTGACCCCTGCGCGCGGCTTGATGACTACCGACTCGCGGCGGAAGTTGGCGTGCGAGGCGAGTCCACAACGCCGTCCAGCAGCCTGAGCACGAGAAAGCCCACGAGCCACACGAGACGTCGGCGACGTCTACCAGTGTGCTGAAGGCACTGATGGTGGTGATGGCCTAAAGAAGAGCCATTACCACCGCGTCGATGGAGCAGAAGGCGTTGCCACGCCTCGAACACGTCTTGCCGGCCGGAAAATTTCTTTGTGAATGCGCCGTCTGTATATTTCTTGGTAACTGTGTCGAGTTATCTATGGTAATTACCGGTAATTTTTGGCAATTTTTGGTAATTACCCCAAATCAAAAATTAACACTTTTTTTTTGTTTTGGCGCGAGAACCATATTTGGATCAAGTGGATGTTCCAGAGAATATAAATGTATTGTATTCACCAGTAGTTTACGATAAGTAGCCCAATATATATGCAATTGGGCACTATATATATTCGTTTTGGGCATTACTATTTATTACGTGAACAAAAACCTATACGGTACCATGTACCATAACAGGACAGCATCGGAATGGAAACTGTTTTAAATTTTTTACTGCATAATTTGAAACAATTTAGTGCAGTGTGGAAACTCGAAAAAAGACATTTTCACGCAGCTACTCACAGTCGCAAACAACCGCGATGCACTCATCGATTGGCTTCGCCACTTTCAGAGTTAGTGCTGCGCGCTGCCAGAACTGCGTATCCGCCACAATCGCTTTTGCTTCGGCTAGTGCAGCCTCGCTTCGTTGGTATCTCTGGAGCAAATCTTCATAAGAAAATGTAGCTGCAATGACGCTTCGGTTTGTGACGACACTGCGAATGCACGTATCGCAAGTATACCATCGCGTTGCTACAGGCAGAGCAAGAGCGCGACGCCTTTTCCCCGGTTCTTTCAAACTCTTCTGAATCGACCGGAAGCGATCGAGAAGCGCATGCCGCTGCTTGATAAAATTGGTCAGCGTTTTGGCGTGATCCAGCACCCAGCTAAAGTACTCGAGCTTGAACACGTCCTTGATCAGTAGATTCATTGTGTGAACAGCGCAACCGTTGCAGATCAAGCCTCTGTTGGCTCTTTCAAGTCTCTGCCAGGCGTTCCGCATGTTTGACGCATTGTCGGTAACGACCGCCCGCACTATCTTCTGTCCAAGGAGTCGGTCGAGCTCGTCAATTACAGCCAATATCTGGTCCGCGATGTACTTGCCGTCGTGTGTTGCCTCGCCCGTGGTGATTGACTTCCAGAAGATCGGCTTAATAAATGGGTTCACAAGCACGTAATTGATGATGCTCTCGTTCCGCCGACTTGACCAGCCATCTGTGACGATGCACAAATGCTGAACCGACGCCAGGACGCTCAATACAGCCTCGTGCTCACTGTTGTAAAGTTGATCTAACAGCTCACCCGCAAGCTGGAATCTGGACGGCGCTTCGCGCTGATCGTCGAACATTGCGCGAAAATATTTGTCTTCAACAATACGGAACGGCATCCCTCCGGCGACAATGGCTCGTGCAATAGCCAGCTGTCTCACTTCCCTAGACATCGTTTTGTTGGATGAACGAGATGTTCGCGATGAAGAGTTGTTTGGACCCTGAAACAGGCGCTTTGATATCGTTGGTGTGGAAGTCCGAGAGCTTGATCGTCGCTTTCCTGCCGGGGTTGGTTTTTTACAGTCGCTTTTACGAGTAGCCGCTGCTCTTTCTCTTCTTGTTTGCGCTTTTGAACGGCTGCCCACTTCTGCTTCTCGTTGATCGGCATGTCTGGACATTCGACTGCGTGTGGCAGCATCTTGCGAATCTGGGCGTTGGTAAATGTTGTCGACCAATATTTGCACGAAACGTCCGGGTACTTTTTGGTTGGCCCGGCGTCCACGACGGCATTGTAGACAGACCAAACCTCTCCCCTCGGACGCCCCACCTTCATAGTGAAAACCCGCAGCACTTGAAAAATCTGCACGAGCGCCACCGACTTGAACGGCGCGAACACGAACACCACCGACTGGACCAACACGAGCGCGAGCGCCTCCAACTTAACCAGTGTGATCACGAGCGCCACCGTTCGAGGTTAGCGCGAGCAGCGCGAGGGAGAATCTTTTATCTCGTCCGCGAGGTTTTCTCCGTTTTTTTCAGCTGGATGAGTTTCCACATCTTTTCCACGTTGTTTAAAACTCTGTGGAAATTGTTTGAATTAATTTTAAATATTTTCCACTTTCCACACGATGTGGAAACTCTCAACACTTCAGTCCTGCACCGCCAATTCGACACTGTGGGATGTATACATTGTTTCAGGTAAATAAATTATGTAAAGACTAATATCTTGTCAAATTAGATAGTTGATTCTCCAGGTCATGTTATGTTGCAAGTTACCAAATATTATGGGTGTCGAATTGGCGATGCAGGACTGTAATCGGAAGCCGACAGAAGGGGAGGGCGACGCGGAGAACCAACACTCCCTGATCCGAACGTCTCTATCCGCACGTCACTCCTTTTCAAGTGATTACTGCAATCTTTACTATAGACACGTCGCATCACTTCAGCGGACCTTTCTGGGCGTTCACCCAGCCACCACGGCGCTCACAACACAACAAGCCACGCGGAAGCGCGGACGTCGGCTCGAAGCTCCCGGAAGCCCCCAGAAGAAGAAGAAGAAGCGCCAGCCGTTCGGAAGACCAGCGAAGCCCCGCGTGCGCACGATGAGCGAGTTCAAGATGACGGTGTGCTGCATGGGCGCGGGCTACGTGGGCGGCCCAACGATGGCCGTGATCGCCAACTACTGCCCCGACATCAAGGTGGTGGTCGTGGACATTTCCGAGGCGCAGATCGCCAAGTGGAACGACCCGGACGAGATCCCGATCTACGAGCCCGGGCTGAAGGAGCTCGTGGACGCGCGCCGCGGCAAGAACCTCTTCTTCTCGACCGACCTGGACAAGTACATCAACGAGGCCGACATCATCTTTGTGTGCGTGAACACGCCGACCAAGCAGAGCGGCATCGGCGCCGGCAGCGCGGCCGACACGAAGAACTGCGAGGCCTGCGCGCGCAAGATCGCCGAGGTGGCCAACGCCGGCAAGATCGTGGTGGAGAAGTCGACGGTGCCCGTGCGCACGTCCGAGTCGATCAAGGCGGTGCTGCGCGCCAACTCGAAGGGCCTGCAGTTCGAGGTGCTGTCGAACCCCGAGTTCCTGGCCGAGGGCACGGCCGTGGAGGACCTGCAGGCGCCCAGCCGCATCCTCATCGGCGGCGCCGAGACGGCCGAGGGCCACGCCGCCGTTGAGAGGCTCGTGAGCGTCTACGAGCACTGGGTGCCGCGCGAGCGCATCATCACGACCAACGTCTGGTCCTCGGAGCTCTCGAAGCTCGTGGCCAACGCCTTCCTGGCGCAGCGCATCTCGAGCATCAACTCGATCTCGGCCGTCTGCGAGGCCACGGGCGCCAACGTGCACGAGGTGGCACGCGCCGTCGGCGCCGACGACCGCATCGGCGCCAAGTTCCTCAACTGCTCGGTCGGCTTCGGCGGCTCGTGCTTCCAGAAGGACATTTTGAACCTCGTGTACCTGGCCGAGAGCTTCCACCTGCCCGAGGTGGCCGAGTACTGGCGCGGCGTCGTCGTCATGAACGAGTACCAGAAGACGCGCTTCGCCACGACCATGATCCGCCGCATGTTCAACACGGTGACCAACAAGAAGATCTGCGTCTTCGGCGCCGCCTTCAAGAAGGACACGGGCGACGTGCGCGAGACGCCCGCCGCCACGATCGTCAAGTACCTGCTCGAGGAGAAGGCGCGCGTGGCCATCTACGACCCCAAGGTCAAGAAGGAGGACCTGCTGCACGAGCTCGAGTACCAGGGCGTGAGCGTCAAGACGCACCCGCAGCTGCACCAGCTGCTCACGCTCTACAGCGACCCGTACGAGGCCGCCAAGGACGCGCACGCCATCGCCGCCATGACGGAGTGGGACGAGTTCAAGACGTACGACTACAAGCGCATCCACGAGTCGATGACCAAGCCGGCCTTCTTCTTCGACGGACGCAACATCCTGCCGCACGAGCAGCTTTCGCAGCTCGGCGCCAAGGTCTACGTCATCGGCCGGGCCCAGGTCATCTCGGGCGAGCTCACGTTTTAGAGGCAGCGACGGGTCCGCTGCGGGCAGCCGTTGAGCGAGTAGCAGGTGCCATCGCGTAAGCTGTAGAGCGCCCTATTGTTCGGGCCTATAACACCTACCTAGTCAAGAGCTAGGCCGGCAGGTCTCCTTGGTGCGGGCTTCACCAATAGGCAGAGCGCAGTACATCATCTACTGCAGCAGCTGCCAGTTCTTCATCAGGATATTCCTCGCGGCGTTGACGTCGCGGTCAAAGCGGCCGCCGCACCCTTGGCAGCGCAGCACGCGGTCACCGCCGAGCGCGTCGTTGATGTGGCCGCACATCGAGCATGTTTTCGACGTGTACGCTTCGTCGCACTCAACGAGCACTCCACCAACGCGCTCAAGCTTGTGCTTCAGTAGCATTCGGAAGCGGTAGTGCGCCTGCGATAGCATCGCGCGCGCCGTCGAGCTGTGGATTCGCCGGTTGCGGCGGCGACGGCGGGGCCCACCAACCCCCGTCTCGGCCGGAGCGTTGTTGTCTGCGCCGTTCGCCACCGGATTCGTCACCTCGTGCTCGCCCATCAACGCTTGCGCTGGTGGGTCATGTTGGGGAACAAACTCGTGCGGGTCCACAGCAGGCGCGCCGTCCTGCCTCGCGTCCTCCTCGTACTTGAGTACCATTTCCGACGTCTGGAACAGCGGCAAGAGAACGCACCGATAGTTCGCGGCCAACCAGCTCGCAACCTTGTGGTGCATGTCCGCGGTCATCCGCGTCACGCGACGGTTCGCATACCGGATGCGCCGACGCAGGCGGTAGCGTCGGCGGCGCGCGCGAAGCTGGTCCGGATCGTGACCATGTGGTCGCCCAGTGCAATGCTTCGACCGCACGCTCTCCGCGTGTCGCTCCTTGCACTCGTTGCTCATGAGGTCCAGCGTCGACTTCATCTGGTCGATCGCATCGAAGCGCCTCTTGATCAACGCTGAGCGGTCAGACACGCTCACCGTTCGGCCTTCGGGGTCGTACACGGTCACGAAGTTCACAACGCCCGGGTCGATCGCGCATACCCGCGTCGCGGTCGACGGCTCCCACTCCTTCAGCAGTGGCACGACAAGGTAGTAGTCGCCCTCACGCAGCCGCTGCAGCTTCACCGAGTAGTTGAGCGGTGGCAGTGGCTCGCTAATGGCGATGCCGTCGCCTCGTTTGAACCGAAAGAACTTCGCGTGGAACTGCACTCGCTGACCTCGCTGCCT
>JAADXX010000277.1:0-32963 GCA_023338025.1 Phytopythium oedochilum | reverse complement strand
GCTAGCTGCGTCCTCCGGGAAGCTCAGGCCCTGGATCTGCATGATGGCCGTCGGCAGGTTCGTGTGCAGCGACTGCGGCGGTGGCAACGCGAGTGAGTCACGGACTGTCCAGCGCGACCGACGACGGGCTGCGAAGCGCGCGCACCTTGTACAGGACAGAGGACGGGGCGTCGGCGCGCTCGTCGTACTTCCAGACGCCGCCTACCGCGTCCGCCTTCTCGAACACGACCACCTCGTGGCCGACCTCGCGCAGGCACTTGGTCGCGACTGTTGTCATCGTAGACGGAGAGTCAGCGATGCGCATCCGCATCAGACGCCAGGGAGCTTTGCAGTGGCCACGCACTGATGCCCGCGGCGCCACCGCCGATGACGCCGACGCGCAGCAGCTGGTCGCTCGTCGCGCCCATGGGGATGGATCTCTGGTGGTCGCGGGCGTGGAGAGCGGCGCGCGGCGGTGACTTAGCAGGTTGGCGAATGAGTGGCCGCATCATTGTCCGTGATTCATGACGCAAATTGCATCATGGCTCTGCCGAATCAGACAAATAACGCTCGTGGATTGGCCCATACGGAGAGTCAAACGATGCTGATTGGACGAAATAGACTAATCAGAGACTTAGAAAGGCGCAAATCGCCTCACCCAACTCGACGCCTCAAAGACACGAAGCGGTCGGAGCACTGCAACCGGGTCAAGTAGCGAGCGACCCGACGCTGCTAAATGTATTGCGTCAATGCCTATTACAGGCCGGTCACTCGGTCGGCTTGGAGGCGTGCTCCATGTCCTCCACGAGGCGCGAGCCGTGCTTCTTGGTCAGGCGCTCCGTCAGCATCTCCTTGAAGTCGTTCATGATCTTGTTCTCGCGCTGCTGCTTCTCCTCGAAGTTGATGAGCGCCAGCGCGCGCTTCTCCTCGGCCGTGTACACCTGGTTCTCCTTGCGGATGCGCACGGCGTTCATGCGCTTGTGCCGGCTGCCGCTCATGACGTAGCCAAGGGTCTCGAGGCCCTCGATCTCCTGGCCGTTCCACCCGACCTCGCCTCGCCGGGGGATGCGCATGTTCTTCTGCACGTACTGCGCGATCGCCGCGCCCTCGCCGGGCAGCAGCGCCTTGCCGTAGTTGAGCGACGCGTTCGCCGCGTCCTCCGTCTGCGCCAGCGGCTTGGGCCCAATGTCCTCGTCCTCGCCCTCGTCCTCGCGGGAGCCCTGGACGGCCGCCTTGAACTTGGCCGCCTCCGCGTGCTCCTCCTCGTCTATGTCGCTGCCACGCTCCGATGCCTTGTCGGCGCGCTTCGCACCGGCCGAAACATCCGAGTCGCTGGCGCTGTCTGCGCCGCGGCTCCTGCTGCTGCTGCTGTCGCTGTCGCTCGAACTGAGACTCGGCGACCGGCGGCGGCGCTTGCGCTCGCTCTTCTTGCCGGACCCCAAGCGCGTCGCCTTGGGACGCGACGACGAGCTCTTCTTGGACCGCTTGGCCTTCTTGCTCGACGACCGGCGCCTGGACGACCGGGAGCTCGCCTTTCGGCCGCGCCGACTGCTGCGCCGCGTCGACTCGTCGCTGCTCGACTCGGAGCCGGCGTCGCTGCCGGACGAGCTCTCCACCGAGGACGAGGCGCTCACGGGCGAGGGCGACCGCGGCTTCCTAGCGACCGGCTTCCGCTCTCCCTCCTTGTCCTTCGTCTTGGCGGGCGGCGGGCTTGGGATCTCGCTCCAGATGCTGTACGTGATGGCGTCGCGGTCGCGCTTGCGCGACTCGAAGAAGCTGTCCGTCTCGTCGTTCGTCCCGTAGAACCGCCCGCCCCGGCGCGGCGGCGGCGACGAGTTGCGGCCGCGGAATGAGCGCGGCATGGCTCCGCCTCGGCCCGGCGACCGCGAGCGGCTGCTCAGGCGCGTCCCGTACCGGTTCCGAGGCGCCGAGCGCGAGCGGTCGCGACTGGCGCTGCGCAGCCTGCTCCTACCCGCGTCCGCGTCCGCTCGGGCCGCGCGGCGGCCGGGCGATGGCCTGCGCCCCCTTCCTCGCCCGGCGCTACGGCTCCGGCTCCTGCTGGCGCTCGCGCTGCGGCGCCCGCGGCCGCGCCGCGCAGGGCTGCGACTCGCGCTTCTCGCCATCTCGACTCGACCTTTTGGTGGCGGCCCCGAAACAGATAGAAAAGGTAGGTGTACAGTAGTGTACGGTCGCGCGCTCACACTGTTCTGTCCGACGCAGTAGATCTATATTGAACGCGAACTTAGCGGGTGAGCAGCGAACCTAACAGCTTGACCGTGTTGAAGAACAATCGGTGGCGACGACGCCTGTTAGTCTAGCACGCCGAGGGCGGCGCGTATCGCGTCGATGCGCGCGAACTGCTCCGTCGTGATCTTGGCGGCGATGGCCTTGCGCAGCTGCTTGACCTGCTCGTCGCCGCGGACGTCGTCCAGGAACTCGAGCACGGCCTCGAACTCGTGCTCGATGCCGCCGGCGGCCGCCAGCAGCTTCATCTTGCTCATCGCGGGCTTGGTGGGCCGAGCGTTCGCCGGTGTCTGCGCGGATTCTTCGGTCTCTTGGCCGTCCAAGCGCTCCAGCTCGGCGTCGACGTCGTACGAGTCCCACTTGGTCTTGAGCTTGTTGCCTTGCGAGTCAAAGTGGTAGTCTGCGGCAGCGCAGATTGGGTCAGGCCGAAGACATGTGACGCGCGTCAGCGGTCGACACGACGGTACAGTGCGTAGTCGGTCGGCGACGCACATGAGTTGAGCGTGGACGCGGCCGCAGCGTCGTCGGCGTCGGCGCTGTCGCTGTCGCCGCGCTGCTGGAACGCCACAAAGTCCTCCGCCTGGTTCTCCAGGTGCATGAGGCGCACAGCCACCTCGCTCACGATCAGCTCGACCTTGTGCAGCAGCCGCAGCGACTGCTGCCGCTCGGCGCGCTGGCTGCGTCGACATCGAGCGAGGCAAAGAGGTATCGACCGCGTCAGCTTGCGCTCGCCGGCTGGCCAGCATACTATAAACAAATTGGTACAAGGGCTGCACTTACACCGACCGCTGCCACTGGTAGTAGGCCAGCGGCGCAGCGGCGAGCGCCACGGCTGTCGCCACGAGCGCCGTCCCCTGCCAGCCTCTCGTCCCCATCGTCGTCTGCTGTGTCACGCAATGCTTGCTTGTTGCGGTATCTTCATTAGGGACGAGTCCCTAGTGATGCAACTTTTACACGGGACTAATTCGGGACGAGCTCTAAGAAACCACAGAAACGGCGGCGTTTCTAAGCGCGACGCCATGGGCAAGAAGACGAATTGGACGCTGGCGGAGGACCAGGCGCTGTGCCGCGCGTGGCTGCATGCGAGCGACGCGGCACCGCTGCAGACGCCCGAGCACCGCGCGTCGACCTTCTGGGGCGTGGTGCACCAGCTGTTCCACGCCGACATGAAGGCGACGGTCGAGCGGCCGGTGAACGGGCTCAAGATCCGCTGGACGCGCATCAACCGCGACGTGCAGAAGTTCGCCGTGCTCCACTCGGTCGCGCTCGCCGGCGCGGATAAGGGCGCGCTGGATTCGGCGGCCGAGGCGCAGCTCGTGCACGTGGCCAGGGCGACGTTCGAGAAGGAGCGCGAGACCAAGTTCCTGTTCGAGGCCTGCTGGAAGCTGCTGCGGAACTCGCCCAAGTGGATGCTCAACCTGTCCAACTCGGCCGGCGTCTCCGTCTCCGTCCCGCCGCCACCAGCGCTCCCGGAGGGCGAGTTCCTCGCGCAGGACCCCCGACCCGCGCACGTGGAGGAGCAGGCGCCGGTGGCGCTGCCGCAGGCCGAGACCTTCCGGCTGCCGCCGCCGCTCCCGCCCAGTGGCCTCAAGCGACGCGCGCCAGGAGGACCCGACGCCTTCCCGGAGCAGCCGGGCGAGCAGCCCTCGGGGATCACCGGCGCGCTGGTGGACGAGCTGCGGCGGCACAACGAGTTGATGGAGGAGCAGAACGCCATGGCGCTCTTCCGGCTCGACACCGACTTGGTTGAGCACGCGGACGCGCGCGCGTACTTCGCCTTGCTGCGGCAGCGGTACGTCAAGAAGATGCGCCTCGCGATGGCGGTGGCGGACCATGGGGAGGGTGCCACCGGGACCGACGCGCAGCATCAGGAGCCATTGGACAGCGCTGGACGGGCCCGGGACGCAGCGCCGGACGGGGCGGACGAGGAAGAGAAGAGCGACTTGGTGCTCGCGGACTCCGAGCGGATCGTGTAGGCAGCGTCGAATTGGCCCCAAGACTCTTTCTATCACTTGAAGTTCGTGATGTGTCGATCGCCAAAGTACTGCCACGAGCAGCATACAAAAAGCAAGTGGGAAGCTATTACCAAATAACGAGCAGGCTCATTCAAAAATTAGCTTCGTAATTTTGGGATAGAGTCCCAAAATACCGCCGATTTCGAGAGACCGAATGACCATGGATACGGCTGATGCGCTGGAGCTTGCGGGCGTCTCGCTGGCGGCGCTGCGAAGCCTCTCGGGCGCCGACGACCGCTCGCGTTCGCGCTGGGACGTGTTCATCTCGCTACAGCAGCGGTGGGCCAGCTCTGGCAGTGCGGAGAGCTCGGGAACCTTCCTTCGCGCGGTCGCGACCAGCGAGCTCCACGTCCAGCTGCTGAGCTTCGTGCTGCAGTTCCATGCGCGCGACGCGCTGGATCTGCTGCAGGAGCTCGCGGTCGATGCTGTTATTAAACGCGATTGCTTTGCTCTGGACGAGTTCCGGTCGGTGGCGCCGGTGGCGGAGGCGCTGGCGTCGGTAGCTCTGATAATTGCAGCTGGTCTCGAGCCTCCGGCGGCTGAGCGGTGCGCCGAGTTCAAACGCCGCATTCAGGCCACAATCCAGTGCGCTAGCCGACGGCACAGTCCTTTGCAAGTTGTTCTCGCGCTGCTGAAAAGCGACGGACGAAGCGTCGACGCGGACGGATGGAGAGCGTTCGAGCGGCTGCCGTTCGAGTCGGACAGCCAGGTTCACTCCACTCGGAGCGGCCGGTTGCGCGTCCAAACGATGGAGATGATCCTTCGCCAGCAGCAGCAAGAAGTCCGCGCTTATCTGTCGAAGCGCGGTCTGGACGGCGTTGAGGACGACGCGAGTGGCGAGGTTCTGAGCGGCAAGCAGGCGATTGGAGACAAGCTTTGGGGGATCGCACGAGCCCTGCTGACCTGGATTGAGGAGAGAACTGCGTCGGACGGTGGCCTCACTGGCAACGCGGCTGTGAAAAGAAGCTGCGCGGATCCGATCAGCTGCCAATCGGCAGACTTGCTGCTGAGTGAAGCGGACTTGGAGGCGTATCTGAGCCCCACGGGGCCCTCGACGGAGCTCGAAATGGTTGTCAACGACGCTGACCAGCTCTTTCCTACTGAAAGCAAGTCTCCCATCGAAGAGCTTCTGGAAGTGTATTCGTCTAGTGCAGTGAACTCCGCTGCGCTCGCTCCCGCCGGGTGGCTAACTGCTGTATACGACGAGCTGGCGGCGGTGCGCGACCTCGAGACGCTGCGAGTGCATGCGTGCTATCTGCTGGCGTTCCAGTCGGGAATGCGGCGAGAGTTCGCGACGTCTTCTGCTCCAGAGGCGCAGAAACTCGAGCGACTGGTCCAACGAGAACTCAACTCGCTGACTGGAGACGGATCCAGCATGGAGATGCATCTGCGCTCGCTGCTAGCTCTGGCACCACTTTGCCCCAGACGGCTGGTCGAACTCGTCGTGCGTGGAGCTCAAACCGACAACCTTCACCACCAGTTCTACCTGGAGCTTTTCCGAGCGTGTCCACTGCTGGCATCGTGGGAAGACATGGACTCACGGTCCAGCGAGAGCTTGTCGGTGTTGAAATCCGAGCTTCGGCGGATGGTGAGCGAAGTAATCTCGCCGAACGAGCTGCTGCTGGACGCGCAAACCGACCACACAGTGGCATTTTTGGCCGGGCTGACACGCGAATCGGCGCGATCGCGCGGCGATCTGGTCGTTTCTCTATCGGAGCTTCTCCGAGACGTTTTGATCGCACACTTGCAGCTCGAAGAAGCTTCTGCAGCCGAATCGTCGAGCGACCGGAGGCTGTTCACCGCCTTCTCGCTGATACATCAGCTTTTCAGTCGAGTCGTCAACTCTAATGACGCGTGCAATCCGCCGTGTCTGGGCTCTGGTGGAGTCTACCTTCTCCAGCGCGCGGCCGATATGTACGCCGCTGTGTCCGGCGCCGTCACTCTAGAGAGCGTGCGCTACCGCGAAGTGCTTCTGCTCCTGATCAAGGACCTGCTGGAACTGCTTCTTGTGGACAAGAGTCTACCCTCGGAAGGGATAGCTACAGCCATCGCACCTGCTCTGGCGAGTAGTACCAGCTCCGATGCCGCCTTCACGGCGCTTGTTGCTTCTGTTGCGTCGCCGAATGCAGACACCTTCGTCGTGATTCCTAGTCGGAAGAACAGCCAAGAAGGCGACGTGTCAAGCGACGACGTGCTCACTCTCGATCGAGCCATGGATGGCGCTGAGACAGCGATGTGGCATCTTTTGTGGTCGTCTCTGGCATCAGCCAATCTCGCTTCTGTTACAACAGTGCCCGTCTCCAAGCTTTGGGAATCGCTGGACAACCTGGCGACGTGGGAAAGTGTTAAACGCGGAGACGTATCGGTATTTCAAGCGCAGGTGCAAGTGAGCGGCACCAATGTCATCGAGTCTACAGCTGCAAAGATCCTGGTGTCGAGCGGAGAGGTGCTGTCGGTCGCATTCCGGGACAACTTAGTGCCCCATTTGATGAAGTACAAGACTGTCGACGAGGCCAAACGCGAAGATACGCTAGTGTTGCCTAATACCCGCAAGAGCAACGAAGTTGCTGGGGCCGACGGACTGGTTGCCTCGCTAACGCCGCCCCTCTGCGTTGCTCGGTATCTCGTCAAGTGCTGGAGCCTCGAGGCACTCAAGCACGATGGTGCGAGCCCCGATTTACTCGTCGAGAAGCTGCACAGTGTTGTCGGCGCCTGTGACGCGGCTGTCAAACCGTCGACTGGATCCCCAACGCAGCTTCTGGTCTGTCTCCAGTGGGAGTGTTACCTCGCGTTCAGTGCTGTCGAGCTTGGCTTGGGCATTCAGAGCTCGACTTCGTCCGTGGCTGCGCAGCTGGAGATGTCGCTGCTGCGAGTGTTGCACGCTCTGGCTCGGCTCGAACCGCTCTCAGAGGAACAAGCGGCGGCCACACGAGGATTTGCAGCCGCGTGGCTCTCGCTTCTGCCGACCGACGGCGCAGTCGCCGGTGTCTTCCGCTACTTGCAGGCAAGCCGAGACAAGGTCATGTGATACAGCGTCGGGCATGGTTTCGAACGTCGATTTCTCTGTTGTGCGCCGAGTTTACTCGGTGCCAGCGCACCTAGGCGCACATTTCGTCGATGATGGGGTTCGAGAGGATGTGGTGCGGGTCCACCTCGTCTCGAGCCTTCCTGAACTTGTCCAGCGGGTATCTCTTGCGCAGTCGGTCGCGCATGACGGCCCGCTTGGCCTCGTCGTCCGCCCACTCGATTTTGGCCCAGTGCTCGACGGCCCCGTACGGCACCATGAAGTCCTGGTACGTCTCGTAGTAGCGGTGGAACTCGCGCTTGACCGCGTCGTTGACGCTCTCCTCGGCGGACGGCAGGTACATGATGACTCCGACCCAGCAGAAGAGCTGGTCGGCCTTGGCGGACGCCGCCGGACTCATCCGCGACGAGCTGCGGGCCGTCCACCGCTGCTCGATAGGCGAGTGCGCGGGGATGTCCTCGGCGCTGATGCGCTCCAGCAGCTTCTCCACGAAGTCGAGCTCGAGCGTGCCGTGGGTCGGGAAGGCGACCTCCTGGACGAGCTGCTGGCCGCCGCAGTCGAAGCCGATGATGTCGTCCGAGAGCGCGACGCGGAAGCCCTCGCTCCTCTTCCAGAACTCCTTCTCCGCCTGGTTGACGCGGACCACGTGCTGCTTGTCGAGCGGGGCGAGCTCCAGCAGCTTGTCGCGCAGCTTGGTGAAGCTCCAGTCGAGGTAGTCGATCGCCGGCTCGCCGCCCGTCAGCGCCACGTATAGCTCGCGCGGGGCCTGGAGGCGCTCGTCGTCCGAGAACTTGACGGGCGGGAACCTGCTCGTGTTGCTGGCGTCCTCGTCGTCCTCCAGCCGGCGGCACTGCACGACGACGATCGCGTCCGTGTAGGGGATCCACATGTAGCGCAGGTGCTGATACTCGGTCATCCAGCGCGCGTGGTGCTCCCGCACCTCGGCCAGCGTCGAGACGAACGTCTTCTCGGCCAGGCGGTGCATGGGCACGCACTGGATGGTGAGCTTGGTGACGACGCCCAGCGCGCCGACGCCGCACTTGGCGAGCGCGAACAGCTCAGGGTTCTGCGTCTCGCTGAGCACGAGGCGGCCCCGGGCCGGCGTCACGACCTCCATCTCGACGACCTGGTCGTCGATCGGCGGGATGCGCGCGCCCGTGCCGTGGCAGCCCGCCTGGCAAATCCCGCCCAGCTGCTGCTCGCGGATGGACGCCACGTTCTGCATCGTCAGGCCGTGGCCGCGCAGCTCGGCCAGCAGGTCGCCCACGACCTTGCCGGCCTCCACCGTCACCCGCCGCGTCGCCAGGTCCACGTTCAGCGTCTTGTCGAACAGCGCGAGCGACAGCAGCGCCTCGTGCTGCGTGCCGCCGACCGCCGGCCCGGAGAAGCCGAGACCGTTGGGCGACACGCCCGCGCCCATGCACCGCAGCTTGCGCTTGTCGGCGTGGAACCGGCGCAGCAGCGCCTCGAGCTCGTCCGCGCTCTCGGGGGCGAAGAACGCGCGCGGCCGGCACTCGTGCGTCGCCGACCAGTTCACGAACACGTGCTCGTTCTCCGGCTCGTGCTCGTGCTCATGCTCGTTATCCGGCGCGTGGTCGGCCGCTCGGCCCTCCGCGCGCGCGGCCGACGCGAGCAGCAGCGCCGCGGCCGCCGCGCCAGCCAGACCCGCGGCCGCCAAGCGCGCGTCTGCTTGCGGGACGATCGCTTGCAGCGCGGAAAGCGCGCGGGTGCGGGGAACGCGGCCCAGGGACCGCGCCGCAAGCGCCGGACGCGCGCGGCGGAGGAGGAGAAGCGCGCGCTGCATCGATCGGCTGGAGAGTGAGGCGGACGGATGGGTACGACGCTCGCCACGTCCTTCGATCGGCTTCGCTTCAGATGAGCGAGCTGCTCGCGGATATCACCCAATCAACGGTCGTGATGGGAGGGCTTTACGCTCAGTGATTGGCTGGAAATGGGGATTTTGTCATTTTGTTGATGTTCAAATGACGTGACTGACACGCATCCTCCTCCTACACTCATCGGCGACGGAAGCGTTCATCGCGCATGCATGCCTCCACTGCCGAGGCTGGACCGACGGTGACCTTGGGCCGCCTACACCGGCACCTGCGTCTGCAGGAACTTGACGGCGGCGTGCCAGGCCTTCATGACGGCCTGCTTGGTGGCGTCGTTGCTCAGGTCGCCGCGGTGCACCCAGCCATGGTTCTGGTCGGAAAAAACCTGCACGTCGCTCTGCGCGCCAATGTCGGCGCGCGCGGCCAGGATCTTGTGCACGCTGCCGTCCGGCTTGACGAAGTCCGGGTCGTCGCCGGCCGCGAGCAGCAGCTGCGGCACCTTGACGCTCTCGGCGAGCTTGTCGACGGCGCCGTCGCCCTTGAGGAAGTTCTCGACGATCCACGTCGGATGGAACGACACGTGGCCGGCCACGACCGGGTCCGCCTGCGTCGTCAGCGTGGCGCCGACCCAGGATCCCCAGCAGTAGCCGTAGCTGCCGATGCGCTCGACGCCCACCTCGCTCTTGAGGTACGCCACGGCGTCCGCGATGCGCTTGGAGAAGTTGTCCGCGAACGTGTACTTCTTGATCCAGTCCATGAACGTGCTCATTTCCGTCAGGTAGTCGCCGTCCGTCAGGTCAATGAGCACCACGTGGTAGCCGAGCTTGCCGAGCGCGTCCGCGTCCGCCTTGGAGCGGCCGCTGTCGAGCCCGTAGAGGTCAGGGTAGGCCAGGATGCCCGCCTTGGACGTCGCGGGGCCGGCCACGTACACGGTCGTGGAGCCCACCTTCTTCAAGGCACCGACGCTCGAGGCAGCCTCGCGCGCGGGCTCGGAGGTCACGGGGCAGCAGCTCATTCTTCTTGTAGGGGGTTGGAGGTCGGGGAGAGGAGGGGCTCGGCTCGCTCGGCGCTTGGATTGTTGCGAAGTGGGCGCGCACCTCCGGGACGGATGGGGGAGTCACACGCAGACAGCTACTCTGTGCGCGAGGATCGATCAAGTACTGGTTCGATTTTGGCCAATCAGAGGCGACCGAAGCGTGTGGTTTTCACGAATCGGAGGCTCTGATTCGGAACGCACAGCTCCCCAAGTTTCAGTTCAGTATGCGCGTGGATCGATCAGGCACTGATTCAGGAATCACGAATCGCGATTCCTGATTCAATTTTGACCAATCAGACATCGTGGATAGCGAAGGAGCTTGAAGCAGCTGCAAGAAGGTGAGCACAGTCTGGAGAAACAGAGGAACAATCATCCATGCAATGATGACTTAAGATCACAGCTGTGCACTTAAGTAATCTAATGTAAACCTCTTGGACGTTGAAGTACCTATGCGGCAATGGGCGGCGGGCTGCGCAAACCTGCGCGGTCGTCGGCCGCTGTGGCCGCCGCTGACGCCGAGGAAGTGGCGGGGCCGATCGGAGACGCAGGTGGAGGCGGTGGGGACGGCGGGGGGTCGTTGTTAGTCGCCAAGCGCGCGTTCCCCTTGTCGAAACGGCCGGCGGCAGGCGCGACGGCCGCTGTGGCGCTGACGGACGAGCAGCTCGACGCGGAGGAGGAGCGCGAGGCCCAGCGGTGCGCAGCGCCAGGCCGAACAGACCGCGAGAGGAGGCCGCCGACTGACGAACCGTCGTTGTGGATGGCAGGGAGGCGGAGAACGCCGAGAAGCAGAAGGCGGCGGTGGCGCACGTGGTGGACAACCTCTTCCCGTATGCGCCCGTGCGCGTGCAGACGCAGCTGTACCCGCGCGAGAGCCCCAAGGCCGGCCAAGCCTACTTCTGGATCACGGTCGACGAAGGCGCCATCAAGCGGCGAGGCGCGTCCACGAGCACGCCGCTGCGGTACCCGGTGGGCGTCGCGGTCGACGCCGAGGGCAACGTGTTCGTCTCGGAGGCCGGCGCTCCCGCACACGGCAATGGGCCCCCAGCGTCGGGGAGCGAGGCGTTCACCATATCGGCAGCGTCCATCATGGCGCTGGCGGCCACCAAGTCGGCGCCCGCAGCGCCGAAGCCGCCGGCGCTGATTGAGGCGACGCAGCACTCGCTCCTCGTCAAGTGGAAGCGCTCGGCCGACACGACGGTCGACCGGTACGAGCTGCAGTACCGGCGCGCCGACAGCCCCAACAGCGCCTGGGCCGCGCTTGCCAACGCCAATGCCGTCCGGGATGTATCTCTGGACGGTCTCGGCTGCCACTCGTGCTTTGAGTTTCGCGTGCGAGCCCACAACCCCGCGGGCTGGGGCGAGTACAGCGCGCCGAGTACCGTGGCTTGGACGCTTCCGGGGGCTCCGTCGACGCCACAGCCACCCATCGCCGGCGCCGTGGCCAACACGTACGCGAGCATCTTCTGGGCGCCGGTGTCCGACAACGGCGCGCCGCCCGTCGTGTACTTCCTCGATGTGCGCGAGCACTCCGGCAGCGCCTTCCGGCAGATCTATGAGGGCACGGGCACCGGGTTTGTCGTCACTGGGCTGGCGCCGCGCACGAGCTACATGTTCCGACTGCAAGCGTCCAACGTCGTGGGGTCGACGCCGTTCGTCGAGAGCCGCGCAGTCAAGACCCTCGCGCACGGCAAGCCCGAGATCGTGGAGCTGTCGAGCGCCGACGAGGCCGCCGCGTCCTACAGCGACCGGTGGGTGCAGTGCTGGGACCCCGTGACGGAGCAGGTCTTCTACTTCAACAAGTACACGAGCCAGCGAGTGACCGCCGAGCCGCCTGAGGTGGCCCAGGCGCGGGAGAAGACGGGCGCGGCCGACGTGGAGCAGACCCCCGAGATGCTGTTCCGTCGCAAGCGGTTCCGCTTCCACCGCGAGCTGCGCCATGGCATGGCCGGCAGCGCGTTCAGCGCGAATCTGCCGCTTGAGCTGCGTCGCGAGTCCATGTTCGACGACACGGTCGCGGCCTTCCAGCGGCTAGGAGCGCGCGAGCTGCTAGGGAAGCCGAAGATCACGTTCAGCAATGAGCCGGGCATCGACTCTGGCGGTCTGACCAAGGACTGGTTCCTGCAAGTCTCTCGCCTCACCACTGACAAGACGCGTCGGCTTTTGAAGCCGTGCGACCACGGCTGCTTCGAGATCGACCCGGGGGCGGCCAGCGATTCCAAGAGCCTGCAGCTGTTCCGGTTCCTCGGCAAATTCCTCGGCAAAGCCATCTTTGACCGCCAGACGCTCGATCTGCCCCTCTACGACGTCTTCTTCAAGCACTTGCTGCGGATAGAACCGTGCATGGACGACCTTAGGGAGACGGACGCGCAGTTCCACAAGTCGCTGCAGTGGATGCTTGACAACAGCGTCGTGGACGTAATCGACGAGACGTTCAGCGTTCAGATCGAGTCTCAGCGACTCGGCGGCGGGACGGCGACCAGCATCGTCGACCTGAAGGAGAACGGTCGCGACATCCCCGTCACAGATACCAACAAGCACGAGTACGTAGACCTCGTGGTCAAGTGGCGTACCGCGTTCGGCGTGCAGCCGCAGCTAGACGCCATCTTCCAGGGAGTCGCGACACTCATCCCGCTCGAGCGACTGCAGTGCTTCGACTTAGGCGAGCTCAAGATGCTCATAAGCGGCAAGCCGACCATCGAAGTCGAGGAACTCCGCGCCAGTACCGTCTTCCAGGGAGGCTACAGCGAACACTCCCAGGTCGTGCTCTGGCTGTGGCAGGCCTTGCGCGATTTCTCGCTCGAGCTGCGGGGTCAGTTCCTCAAGTTCATGACGGGCACCAACAAGATCCCGCTGGATGGGTTCGAGCCGCCGCTCAACATCACCAAGTCGGACCTTGACCCACTCGCTCTCCCTCGGACCCACACATGCTTCAACCAGCTCGTGCTACCTGAATACCAGAGCTTCGAGGTGCTTGTGGACAAGATTAGCTTTGCAATCGCCAACGCGGACGGGTTTGAGCTGTCCTGAGGCATTTCAACACGGCCCAAGCACACAACCACTCGTCGCCAGGCTCACGCGTACATGTTACTTACAGGTCGTGCCGACGGGAGAAGTCGAGTCCAGAAGCGGCCGCTCTAACTAAAGTCGATGCCCTGCGCGAGGGGGAGCTCGTCGCTGTAGTTGATGGTGCATGTCGAGCGCCGCATGTACTGCTTCCACGCGTCACTACCGGACTCGCGACCGCCGCCAGTCTCCTTCTCGCCACCAAAGGCGCCACCGATCTCCGCACCGCTGGGACCGATGTTGACGTTGACAATGCCGCAGTCCGAGCCGTGCGGACCCGTCCACTTAAAGATCGCGGCTTGGTTCTTCGTGAACAGCGACGACGACAGACCCTGCGGAACCGCGTTGTTCTTCTCGATCGCCTCGTCGAGCGTCTTGAACTTGATCGCGTACAGGATCGGCGCGAAAATCTCTTTCTGTAATGTTCGTTCGTTCAAAGCGGTGTTGTCAGTGATAACTGGCGAAAGGGTCCAGCAAATTGCTCGCCGGCGCATGCACCTGGACGATATCGGCGTCGTGCTCAATGGCCACGATGGTCGGCTCAACGAAGTGTCCGTCGCCGTCAAGCGTCTTGCCACCGATCAGGATCTGTTTG
Organism: Phytopythium oedochilum; assembly: GCA_023338025.1. Classification (NCBI taxonomy): domain Eukaryota; phylum Oomycota; class Peronosporomycetes; order Pythiales; family Pythiaceae; genus Phytopythium; species Phytopythium oedochilum. The sequence goes on along the minus strand of JAADXX010000277.1, from coordinate 19,174 downwards.
CGTCGTAGATTGGGCGTCAGTCGGTGGTCAACTCCATGGCATCAGGCGAACTCTGTACCTTGCCACCCTGCTTCTTGATGGTCTCGATCCCGTCCACGTAGTTCTGCACCGCCTGTCACGGGAACAGCACCGTTAAGCACCTCAAGACTTCAATAATGGACAGATAATACGAGCACCAACCTGCGCGTTGTGGAGCGGACCGCAAAGTACGCCGTCCTCGAGCGGGTTGCCGATCTTGATGTTCTTGTACGCCGAGATGAGGCGCTTGAGGAAGTCGTCGTAGATGTCTTCGTGCAAGAACAGACGGCGCAGCGACGTGCAGCGCTGGCCGGCCGTGCCAACAGCCGAGAAGAGCGTCGCGCGCAGGGCCATCTCGTGGTCCGCGTCCTTGTCGACGATCATGGCGTTGTTGCCGCCGAGCTCGAGGATGGTCTTGCCGAAGCGCGACGACACGACCTCGTTCACGTGCCGCCCGACCTTGGTGGAGCCCGTGAACGAGACGAGCTCCATGCGCTTGTCCTGGATCATGGCCTCGCCCACGCTCTTGCCGTCACCGCAGATGAGCGACGCGATGGCGCCGGGGTAGCCGTTCCTCTCGAGCACGCCCGCGATGATCTTGTTGCACGCCACGGACGTGAGCGAGAGCGACTCGGACGGCTTCCATAGCTGCGTGTTGCCGGCCACGAGGCTGAGCGCCGCGTTCCAGAAGAGCACGGCGCAGGGGAAGTTGAAGGCCGTGACGATGCCCACATGGCCCTTGAGCGGGTTGTAGCGCTCCATCATGAAGTGCCCGGGGCGCTCCGACGGGATGACCGACCCGTTCAGCGTGCGGCTGAGGCCGACGGCGAAGTCGCAGATATCGATCGCCTCCTGCACCTCGCCGAGCCCCTGCGTCCAGGTGAGCAAGCACAGCGTGAGCCATCCATCGACCGCCTTCCGCGCCTCGTTAGCGCCTCGCGCGGCCCACCTCGACGTAGATCTTGCCCATCTCGAGCGAGATGAGCTTGCCAAGCGGCTCCTTCTTGGCGCGCAGCTCCTCGCCGATCTGGCGCACGATCTCGCCGCGCACCGGCGCAGGCACGCCGCTCCACTCGGGCTTGGCGCGGTCCATGGCGGCCACGACGGCCTCGTAGTCGGCCGCCGAGCCCGCGCGCACGCTGCCGATGGGCCGCCCGTCCGCCGGGCTCACCGACGTGAACACGGGGCCGCTGCCGACCCACTCGCCGTTGTACACGCCGAGGTTCTCGTCCGAGAGCCCGAGCTCGTGCAGGAAGGGGAACGCGGCGCGCGAGGCGTGGCGGCGCGCCAGGGCTCCCAGCGCCGGCGATCGGAGGGCGGCGGCGGACGCGCCGGCGATCGGGCGGCGGGCCAGTCCGAGCATCGGGAAGGCGGGAAAGGGAGCGGCGCTTGGCTTGGGCGGCGGCGAGCGGCTCGGGGAATGAGCGCGCGCTGGATCCGCCTGTCCGCCGACTTCAACCGTCGAATCGCGGTGATTGGACGGAAGGCGAGGAGTGAAGGTCGCTCCTGCATCACGCGCAGCCGGCTCGAGGTCGCGTGATGCGCTGAAGGGAGGCCAGCGACTGGTCGTAAATAGGGTATAAATGTACTATTTATGACCAATCATAGCGCTCTCCGAAGATCGAGCGCTGCTGTTCTGTCGACTACATCAAGCAACGCGGCGAGATGGCCGGCGTCGACGTGCGGTACGCGTGCAAGTGCGGGCGGCTGGCGCCCGCGAGCGCGCTGTTCTTCAGCGACCTGTGCCAGTCGCCCGTGTGCCGGCGGCCGGGCTGTAGCGTGGAGGAGTTCGAGTCGTTCTACTGCGGGCAGCAGTTGGTGAACCTGCCGTCCAAGGAGGCGGGGCTGTACCAGAACCGCTCGAGCCGCTGCTTCATCTGCGTCGACTGCGGCAGCGCGCTCGCCACGGCCTTCCACGAGGCGCGGCAGCGCTACTTCTTCCTCTGCGCGCACTGCCGCTGGGACTCGCTCGCGCTCGGCCTGGCCGAGGACGACCCCGACACGCTCGCCATGTCGGCGGTCGCCCGCGAGCGCGAGTCGGCTCGCGAGGACGCGTTCAACGCGCTGCTGTCGCACTACTCGGCGTCGGCGGGCGATGTAGCGGTCACTGGGGCCACAACGCGCTTCGGGGGCCGCTCGGCCTCGCTGCAGACGCTTGCCGACTCGATGAAGGAGCTGCAGCGCGAGCAGCAGATGAAGAAGTTCCGGCTGCACCGCACGGCCGAGATGGGCGGCTGGCGGTTCGAGCAGGCCCAAGCGAGGGCCGAGGAGCGCGAGCAGTGGCTGCTGGACCAGCGGCGCGAGAGCGAGCACCCGCTGCTCGCCGCGCAGTTGTCCAACGTCCCGCCACCGCCGTCGACGGACGCCGCCTCCGACCGGGAGCGCCTGGTCGCCATGGCGCAGCAGCGCGACATGGGCAAGGTCTCGAGCCTGCCGCAGCGGCTGCTGAACCCGCTGGACCAGCCGCGCGACGCGGCGCAAGTCTTTTTGTCGCGGCCGCCGCTGCGCGCCAAGCGGACGTGGCGCTGCGTCGAGTCGATCGAGCGCGGGTCGGCCGGCATCCTGGTCAAGCCGCAGATCAGCCCGATGAGCGGCGACAGCTCGCTGCCGGTAGCGTCCTCGTGGTTCAAGAAGGCCAACCTCGCGGTGCACTACCTCCCGATCGTGACGTTCCAGCGCCTGCCATCACGCAGCCAGGGGTCGGATCACCTCCAGTGCGTCCTCCTTGTCGAGAACCCGCTCGACGACCCCGTCCGATTGAATTTGAGCGCGCAGCAGCCTGCAATAGACGGACGCGACGGCTTCGTGGAAGACGCGCAGGTGATGCGCGCCCCACTCTCTTTTGCATTGTTCGTCGCGCTGACTCTAACATAACGCGATGGCCACGCAGGTTGTCGCGGATGAGCTCGTTCCAGTGACGATCGGGCCGTACGAAGACCCGACCCTTGCCGACTCGAACGTCGCGGAACACGAGCATGCAAGAGCGCGTGGCACAGGATCCGCCAGCGCTATCGTCGTCCAAGCCACCAAGAACATCGTCAAGCTCTTGATCACGGTATGTGTCCTCCGGCTTTTGTGGGAGGCACTTCGAGGTCTGATGCTCAATGTTACTGTGGTATGTTGGCGTAGATCCAACCGCAGTCGCCGTCACCGAGATCAGTGGCGTTCCGCCTCGTGCTGGAGACCGAACGCCTCGACGAAGAAGGCGGTGAAGTGCAGGAAGGCACGCTGACACGGTACTCGATCGCACTCACCGCCCCTGTCGAGTCGTGAACGTGCCAGCGAGATCTTGCGGCGCGTAGTCTTTACAGTTGGTAAGGATTGAATAGTCGCGTCTGTTGGTTCGTCGCCTCCGCCTCTTTGCTATCTTCACTCGTTGAAGGACTCGACGAAAGATGAATCTTCCGAGCGATCTCGACGCGTTCCATGCTGTCTTGAAGCAGAGAATTCGAGACCAGGGCCGAATTGAGGACTTTCGCGCGAACGCGGCGACCGAGCAGCGACGGATTGTCGGTGCCAAGACGTCGGCGAGCCAAGTGAGCCCATCGTTGCGGCGATTCTAGCCACGGCAGAAGCCTCTCTCGTCTCACGCGCGAGCATTACGTTGGTGGCCAGGAGAACAGACACGTTGTCGGGCAGACTGGCTGCTTCTGTCTGGACTGCCTCCTGTTCCGGAAGCAGGAGTGGCGCGTCGGCGACGTCAATCTGGGGATCGCCGGCCCACGAGACGAGTGGAAGCTGCTCACTTGGGGTAACTCGGAGCGACTCGCGCTAGGTCACACGTCCTCTCCCCGCCCGCGGACGCCCCAGCTCATGCCGGCCATCAAGGAGACGATTCAAGTGAAGACGACAAAGCGCGGATGGCTTACAATCGAGAGAAACGCCAAGTTCGCATCTGTATGGTGCTCTTCCAGTGGTGCAATCTTGGTTCTAACGGTGTGAGCAGGCGTGTTGACGACCGGTGTGTTTGATCTTGATCTTTGCTGCTTCAGATCTCATCGGGCAAATACCACACACTGATGCTCAGCGGTACTCTCCATCGATTCTGGCTCGAGCGTTCATGAGGCCCTCCTCTCATGACCGCTTACGGTGTTTTGCCGCGAACAGAGTCATCGAGCGTCTTCGCGTGTGGTGACAACACTTACGGGGCTGTTGGCGTGGCTTCTGGCCCCACAACCGCTGCTCAAACCGCCATCGCAACCCCCATTAGGGTGGATCTGGGGATCTCCGCGGCGAAAGGAACCGTGCGTCAAGTTGCTGCCAGCAGGTTTGCCTCGTTCGCGCTCGTTGGTACGCTCGAGCCCCGATGATGTTTGCTGGATAAGCACAAGGCTATTGATCAACACGTCTGTGCTGACCCTGCAGCTGTTCTGACAAGCAACTCGGCGGACCGCTTGGCATCTATTGAACCGAAGAAGGCGCGAGGACGTCGCGGATCGATTGACTTGATGGCTAGCCGCTTCGATCTGAAAAAAGCTGCCGTTCATAACCACGGTGGGTCCCTTCGAGGTAGCGTCAGCTTTGAGGAAATCTCACATGTTTGGATCGTACTGCGAAGTCTTTTCGTGGGGTAGGGGCGATCGTGGCGTCCTTGGTCACGGAGACACCTCGTCGAGCTCGATCCCACGCGTCCTGCACGTCTTTGACACGAAGCGCGTCCTCGAGATCAGTGCCGGCTCCCAGCACGTGCTCGTGCTGACGGAGCACGATGGAGTGTTTGCCTTTGGCGATGGGAGCCACGGCAAGCTTGGCTTGGGTGGGTTGCACGCCGCAATGGTGCCCCAAAATGAATGTGAAGTAGGTTCTAGCTGACTGTTTGGTGACTCGTGGCGCACTAGGAGATACGTCCGATCGATACACTCCGGTGCGTGTCAGCGTTCTCAGCGACCTCAGCATCGTCCACGTCTGCGCTGGAAACGACCACTCCATCGCCGTTGCAGGAGAGACCCTGGCGAATCGGCAAGTGTACTCTTGGGGCCTCGGCTCGAATGGGTAACGTCAGCTTGGATGTGATGTGGTATGGTGCAGTGGTCTAACAACACGATGGCTAGGCGTCTGGGTCACGGAGACGGCACCTCGCGCCTCAAGCCATTCCGCATCAACTTCTTTCGAGGCAGAGTAAGGCCCTCTGGTAGTGCTTGGTATACGAAGGGCTCGTCGTCTGACCGCGTTGAGAGCTGCAGAAAGTCATCACCGTCGTCGCGGGTGGTGCTCACAACCTCGCGCTAACTGGTATACGATCGTACGCTTCGACAGGTCCAACAACCATTCTCTCTCACGAATATGTCTGCTGTGTCGGTCGAATATGCAGAGATGACAGAAGGTGTGTGCGTATGGTCCTGGGGCTGTGGCACCTACGGGCAGCTTGGTGAGTGTGGCGATCGCGCTTCTCTTGTCCTCGTGGAAGTGCTGTCAGCCATGGCCTAAACGCCCGCTGACGCTGTCGCAGGGCATCGCGACAACTGGGATGAGCTGGCGCCACGCTCAGTCGATGAGATTCGGCGCGAGAACATTCGCTTCATCGATGCAGGCGAGCGTCACTCGCTCGCAATCTCTGAGTCCATGACGCTTTGGGTCTGGGGCGAGGGGATTCACGGCGACGTCGACATGCACGAGCCGGACCCAACGAGCTCGAGCGTCCTCCTGCCAGTCAAGGTACATTGCGAACGTGGAGAGTGTCTTGGTTGTGCCCGGAGGTCTAAGTGGCTTGCACCTGCGCTAGGTCCCGCTCCCGGACATGAACCTTGTCGGCGCGCACGCTGGAAGAGGTCGGACATTTGTCTGGGGCGACCGTGGTATGTCCCTAAGGAATCAGCGGCATGCAATCAGGATGAGTGGACCCACAGCTTACCTCCAACCTGTACGAAGTGCTACCGCAAGAAAGCACCAGGGTATTCGGGGGAAGCTTAGGTATGAAAGTATGGGTTTCTTCTCTCACTTCACGATTGGGGTGATTGACACGGAGTTTCTTCCGTGTGATCAGCGGAAAAAGTGTGCTGCGCGCTTCCCGAATACGAAAGCCTGAGCTCCGACAGCTTCCGGATCTTGTTTCGCTGTGGCCCGTGCAACCTGCCAGCGATATGCATTGCATGTGCCCATCACTGCCACATCCAGCACTCTTTGGAGTTAGCATGGACTCTAGATAACACGTTAGACCGATCATGCGACTGCATTTCTTCGTCAGAAAGATGCGTGTTCGCGACTGAGGAGCAGCAGTCCGATAAGCCTAGTGCTGGGTAGAAAATGCTTCTTCCGCTAAGCCAAAAACTTGTCACGGAGGTGCTGCAGTTGGGAGCGCAGGACTGTTCACGTACAATAAACCTGCTTGTTAGAATTCTGCGTTGCCGATGGCATCACAAGAAATGGCATGTACCAGGGTAACTCAGTCCGGCATGCCGGAGCGCATAGAGGTGGTGCAGCAGCTTTCTGCTTGTGGCGCCGTTTTCCTGGACGGTTTCTGCAGAATCAGGGCGGTTTGCCTCGAGTTGGTTCCGGTAGAGCAGCTCGTAGACATTGTTGGCCGAGTCGACGATCTCTGCGGGAATGCCGCAGACCCGAGCTGCCTCGATGCCGTACTTCTTGAGTGACTCGTTCTGTCCATCTTTGAGCTCGTAGCAGTGCCGAATTGATCTCTGAGAAGCCACACAACGATTACAATGAACGACAGATACGTCTCCAGCGCAATTTGCCAAGCACATACCTGTCCGATGGCTGACGAGAAGTGGTAGCATCGACAGTTGCGATACATCCTTTCCAGACGATTCAAGGCGTGATAGTGAGTGGCATGGCAGGTAATGCAGCGCCGCTCGATGAGCTTCTCGCTGATACTCCACGCGATCGCCGCCCCCTCGTCATTGGCCGTGCCCCGGCCCAATTCGTCGATCAAAACGAGGCTCCTTGGCGTGCAGGCCTCGAGAATTGATGCTGCTTCGGTCATTTCGACCGCGAACGAGCTCGCATTTTCTTCCATGTCGTCCGAGGTGCCGAACCTCGTGCAGATCCGGTCTCGGATAGGGATATGGGCCTCCATCGCTGGCACATAGCTTCCCATCTGAGCCAAAATTGTGATCAGGGCCGTCGCTCGCATGTACGTTGACTTGCCAGCACAATTTGGGCCCGTGATCACTGCGCAGCAACAGCTGCATCAGCAGCGAATTCTCAACAGTCAACCGAGTTTGAGTATGGACGTACGATGGAAGGTGCTGAGTGGGTCGAAGAACTGGGCAATAACAACAAGGCGGTAAGAATCAAGGTCATGCACAATCATGCTCGAAAGACTCACCGTATCGCTGGGGACGTACGGGTGATCTCTCATCACCTTCTCAACAACAGGATGCCGCCCTCTCTTGATCACCATGTTGCCGTGCTCTGAAAGCGTAGGTTTCGAATCTGTTCCAACAATCGGAGATCCGCCAACACATCAATATAGGCGGGAAACTTGGCATAGCATTGAACCACTTGGGAACCACTTACATGGCTGGTCGGGTGGAGCAATAGCGACAACGTTGGTGAGGCTGGATCAAAAGAAGTGTTAGTCTGCTTCAGGTCGATACAGTTCTGATAATGGGATGAATACGCATTACCTGAGAAGCATGTCCAGCAGCGCAATGCTCTCGACCATAGTGTACAGCGCTGTCGCATGCGGGCGGATCCGCTGTAGTAGCTCTTGAATGACCCCGTTGGAGAGCTTGTACACCGCAGTCAAAGCTTCTTTCAAGCGCTGGTTGAGAGAAATCAACGCCCTCGTTGAGCATGATATCGCTAGAGAACGTGAGACTGTCAGTTGATACTCAAATCAATTCGACTGGGGCAACAGACGCCTACCTTTTCTGGTCTGAACTCGCTCGATGAACGTCGAAGGCAAGCTCGTGATGTTGGCTGGGATAATCAGATGGTACCCTCGCTTCGTTCTGTTTCCCCAAGTATGAGTCGGTGTGCATAATAAAGCTGTTGCTGCGTGGCACTTACGTGTAGTTGAGACGCATCGGGATTTCCAAGCCTTCTTTGTAGTCGTGCACGAGCTTGTGGATCTTTTCAATCGTGTCGAGATATGTCCGTCTCGCTACATCGAGCATTCCGTCGATGCCTGCTCTGACAGAAAAGCATTCTTGGATTCGCTTCTGCTCTGCCGATCGACTGTGCTTCACCCTGAGCACAGAAAGTCTCCGCGCGTTAAGCCGATGATGCGCCTCCAGCAAATCTGATGACATCTACCTCTCGTTGATGACAAGCTCGATCTCTTTTCGAATGTCGGGAAAACTGTCGTGCTGCAAACTGCATGGCTGTCACAAACCTCCAAAAGCCAGGGGTGAATAGAATTATAACGTACCTGCGCGTTATAGAGCTCAGAAGCGCGCTGTCAGTACCGGCCTCCGAGTTGAACAGGCTCAAGCAAGTGGCCAGCTTCGGTAGACGCTCCAGCGTATGCTTCAATGCGATCACGTTGCCAATCGAGATCCGGGAGACGTGGGGTGTGATGATTTTTGGAATTCCAACGAGCTGGATCTACAATCGATGCACGCGAGTCAGTGATCACCACATCCGCGATTGTCATTATGGCGCTGCATACCAGCAGCCGGTCAACATCGAGGAAGTCGGCGAGCATCTCTTTCGCGTCGAAGAAAAAGCTTGGATTCTCTAAGAACACGCCAATCACCTCCTGCCGCGCTTGGCTACACAAGGAACGCACAACGCAAGTTACCACTACGATTTTCAACACGCGCAGCATTTACAACGGACTGTACATTGTTTTCAGGTGGCAGCTCGGTTGGAGAAGCTGCGAGCAAAAACATCACGATGGATAGTTGGAGTTAGAATTGTCCTGGATCTGAATCATATCTACGTTCGCACCGCTGATCTCAATAGTCGGTTTCCGGCAGACGTTTGAGTGTTGTTGATCAGTTGGCAGAGCGACTACAAACCGTTGATGTCGATACGTCGCGGCTATGAAGCAGGGTAAACAGAGGCTCGTACTCGAGATGCCGATTCCGTTCCAGCTCCATCCACGAGCTCCAGTGCGGATATGGTTGCATGATCCATCACCAACTTCTTGACTGACGGGTTCAGAATAACCTGGCAAAGGATAAAGCCAATCAGAGACGCCATTTGGTCACCATTGCAAGCAGCACGCTTACCTTCATCGTTTTCGAAGCGATGCTGATACCTTGGATGAATTCGATGTACTTCATGATGCACGATACGGCGGCCATCACGACGTAGTTCTGTGGCATTGTTAGCGTCAGAATGTAGTGTAGAGGAAATAGAAACGAGTATCCTACCCGTCCGAGATTGATGTCGACGTTGTTTGCCATGACGCGCTTGAGGTCCTCTGCACCTCGAGTTTGGCTGCAGCAGGACACAAGTTATTGCCATCTGTGCTACATCGTTGGTGCAGAGCTTCGCATGGTTACTCACTCGAAATACTTTCGCGCGATCGGCACAACCCTGCATGCTTCGGTCGAGAAGTGCTTGGCGATCTCGTCGTTGATTTTGCGTGGTTGGGACGACTCGACCACTATAATTTCGACGGGCTATGCGCGCAGCACGGGCGAGTGTTGGACAAGCGTGAGGTCTTTCGGAGCAACGCGCGCACTCTCACATTACCTCGTAAGCGTGGAGCAACGAGATGGTGTCTGCGTATAGCTGCGAGTCGATGATGCTCCACAGCAGGAGCTCGTACGGAGCCGCCAGGTCGATGGCGCACACACCTGACCCCCACGATCGTATGTGAGGCACACTGAGTCGAATTCTGCATTCTCACCGATCTTACCGATCTCCCTCGCCCGGTTCTCCGCCACCGCTGCGATGAGAAACGAGTCACGTGGCCTTGCCGCAGCCGCCGATCTCCCTCTCGACGACCCGCGTGCCGCCGCGTCACGGCTGCCTTTGCTCGCTCCTGCACCGGCGGCGGCGGCGACGTCGTACCGCGCACCGCTGCCCGCGCCTTCCTCCAGCTCAACGCGCGGCGCCAGCGTCTCGGCGTCCATTGCGCACTTTCCCGGCGAGTTGCCGATTGACGGACACTTGCGTTGAACCGGAAACACGACCAACACTCCGACTAGATTTGAGTAGGTAAAGTATCGAATTCCGCCAAAGTGATGGTCACTTCAACTTTGAAGATCTAACATGAACCGGGCTCCCCTGGTGGGTCATGCTGACGGGAACTGCTTGGTCTTTTGCCGCCAGTCGATGCCGACCTCGGTCCAGAGGCAGACGCTCGGTTTGGAGACGGCGTACGTCTTGGGGTCGACCATCCAGCGCACGATGAGCACGTTGAATGTGCGCAGGATGAAGTTGGGCGTGACCCGCGTGAAGAGCAGCAGGATCACGTCGTCCGCGCGGTACAGGTACTTGCCGCGGTAGACGAAGCCGGCAAGAAGGACCGCCTCGGCGGACGGGACCTTGTGGACGCCCACCTTGACGTGGCTGATGTCCTCGCAGTCGTTGAACATGAAGTGGAAGTGCTCGCCGATGCAGTACGACTCGAACGTCGTCGCGCCAGGCAGCTCGACGATGGGGCCAGAGCTCGAGATGCTCATCCGGGGCTTGCGAGGATCCGTCGACGGCTTCCACGATTTGAACCAGCCAAAGAAATCGCGGATCGGGTGCGGGTCGCTGCGGATGCGCAGCACGTACGCGATGAACGACGTGAACGCCCAGAAGAGCAGCGAGACGGCCGCGATCACAAGCGCAATATTGATCTTGAAGACGACGCACGTGTCGGTGAGCTTGCACTTCTTGGCGCCTTCGCCGGACGTCCTGTACAAGACTTTGGCGTTATTGTCGATGACGTACTTGAGGCTGGAGTAGCGAGCGCTTAGAAGAGCGTTGACGACGACGGCAGTGATCACCAGCACCACGAGCTCCCACGTCAGGCGGAAGTAGCGATCCAGCTGCTGCTCCCCCGTCCGGCTCTTGAGGATGTTGACGAAGCTGTACGAGAAGGCAGACACGCAACAAGTCAGGTTCCACGCGGCCTCGATGGACATGGTCCCGGTGCCGAGCGCGAGGTAGTAGATGTCCGATGACTGGTACAGGTGGTACGCGATCTGGACCAAGTAGACAGCCTGCATCCGCCCATTCTGGCACCGGTACGCCCAGATCTGGCTCAGGAGCACCGACTGCTTCTGCCCCATGACTTGGTACATGCTGAGCATGCTCATCAAAAGGATCTGCAGGACAACAAGGCCAGGGAGGATGCTCATCTCGACCTTGTCAGCGTACCGCGACCGGATCGTGTTGAACGCCATCTCGACGCTAGTCGACTCTTTCGTGGACACCCACTCCCACTGCGAGTTGTAGTAGTTGTGGACGCAGGTGCCGTCGGTGCTGCACAACGGAATGTTGTTGGGGCCTTGCAGCATCAAGCCGTAGTCGATCCAATTGCTGCTGATCTCGCAGTTCACGTCCGTGTAGATTCCGGTTGTGTTGACGAGGCGAACGGGGCAACCGCCATAGTAGGCACGAAGCTCCGGCTGGACGATCGTGTTGGTAGAATCGCTGCTCTCTCCAACCGGCACGACGTAGCGAGAGACGATGTTGATGGTGCAGTTGAAGTTGCGCGGAAAGAGGCGCAGAGTCGTCGGGGCATTCGATGTCGAGTCTGTCCCTTCCAGAGCAAAGGACCGCGTCAGGTTGACCGTCTCGTCGTACCAAACTACCTTCCGAGAAGTCGGGTCTTCGGGGAAGATCGTCAAGTCCGCCGCAAGGATCGACGAGTACTCGTTGATGTGAGGGATGGGCTGGAACCAGAACGACTTGAGTCGGGCTTGGATTGCCCAGTTCGTTCCGTGGGCGAGCGTCCTGCTGTCGGTGAGTTCCGCCATCATATCCATCGACACAGAGAGGCCGAGGGTCTCGATCGTCTCGATGATTTGCTGGGGCGGAGCAACGATGAACAGCACCACCTCACTTCGCGTGGTGGTACCGGCAGCGCATATCGCATTTTCGCTGTCAAGCGAGACCACCAACGAAGCTTCCGATGCGCTGAGCGCGGTACTCTCGAGCTCGGTCGTGAGCAGGGTCGTGAACACCGGCTTGTCCATCAAAGCGTCAGAACCGAACCGCGACAGGAGCTGCACAGTCTTGTCGCATCCGACCGCGCAATCTGGGCACGAGTAGGTCAGCTCCGAGTCTTCCAGCGAGTATCCGAGGTAGCTTTCGCTCGCCGCGCGGAACATGTACGGCGCCTTGATGTACTGCGTGTTGACGCAGACGGCGATCAGGACGAGCGGTGCGACAACCACTTTGAAGCTCATGACGACGAGGACTGCAAACACGTCGAACCGGCGAGCGGAATGCTCGTCGCCGGGTAACGGTGCGAACTTTTCTTCATGCGCATCGGGGTGATCGCCAAGCGCTTCGACTCCGTGGGCTGGAGTCGATCGGTTGTGAACAGTGCTAGGATCATCGTTGCTCACGGCGACCGTCGCAGAGGATTGCTTCCACTTCTTCTCGGGCTTGACTTCGACCTTCTCCCGAACAGACACATCGCGGTCTGCCATGGGGGCCTCGCTTTGGCTTTGGTTGCAGTGAAGTCGACTCTCTTGGACGTTCTCGTGTGGGGTGGGAGGTGAAGGGCGGTGCAAGCGCCTTAGCGAGTGCCAGCAGAAGGGCAGGGAAACGGCCGACTCGGTGGCTATCTTTGGCAGACGATTGCCTCACCTGCCTCCGCGACTATATTTTCGCAGTCTCAGCTTCAATGCCTCATGCCTCCGCGAGTATATTTTCAAACTTGTAGCTTCTTTTCCTCGTGTCTGATCCACAAGCGGTGCGCTCGCCTTCAGTGTCGACTACTTCACCAACACGGGAGCTGATACTTTGGATTCGAGCTCAAACATCGAACTCACTTCCCACTTTCGGCGGCAGATGTGGCGTACGGTTTCGCCAGCGCGGCGAGTTTCTCTCGGCTAATGCTGTACCCACCGCTAAAAGTCTGCGGCGTGAACAGGTCGGGCGCTGACCCACCCGACTGTTGCTCCACTGGAGACTTCGGCTTGCCTTGCTTGGTCACGTACAGGAGCATGGCGCACGGGATGAACTCGGTGAAAAAGTGGAGCAGGAACTCGGACGCGATGTACCGGACGCCGACCGGGGTCCGGTACTGCGCCTCCTCGGAGTACAGGAGCCCAGTCCCGCGGCCAAGCAGGTATACCGTCTTGACAGCGAACAAGACGCACAAGAGGACGCAGACGGCAGTGATCTATATTCGGCACCAGCGCAGCGGACAAGCCTGGTCAGTGAGCCGAATGCGTCAACGCGTCGAAATACGATCCGACCACTCACCCGCCGCAGAACGACCTGGCGCGGCGACACAAATGAGCGGCTTCTCCTCGACGCGATCGTCGTCGGGAGGTCGAAGAAGACCTCCTCGTCCGTGCCCTGGCGCCGGAAAAAGTAGATCAGCCGGACGCTGTAGTACGCGATCCCGAAGAGTGCGACGAAGTACAGCGCTCCCTGCAGCAAGTCGCACGCGCGCCAGAGGCCGTGCGACGTTCGCTTGAGCGCGATGAGCGCGGCGAACGCGGCGTAGAGCGCGACGTTGAAGGCGAAGAAGAGGCGCCGCGGCCACGGGTGCGCCTTCCCCCAGCACGCGTAGCACAGCTGTGCCCAGAAGAGCAGCACGAGGCCGTACATGGTCAGGAACACCATGGACGGCAGCCACAGGAAGGCGGCGAGCAGGCGGCAGACGACCAAGGTCGACGGAAGCGGCTCGATGTACTTGAGCGTGGCCACCTCGGTGACCAGCGAGGCCACTCGCAGCGCGGACGCGAGGAACATGAGCAGGAAAAGCCGGTAGCGCATCTCGGTGCCGATGGACGCGGCCGCCGCGCCTTCGTGCTTGAGCAGCGTCGAGCTCGGGTTCGCGCCGCCTGACGCCGCGCCGGCCGGGTCGAACGCGTTCGGCGGGGCGCCCAGCGGGATGCTCGCGTACGACGGGCGGCTCGCGCCGCTCCGGTTGTCTGCCGCGCCGTCTCGGCCCGAGGCGCGCGCCGCGTCGCGGTCCAGCGCGTACTGCCGCCAGATGGCGCGGCCCGAGACGGCGCTTAGCACGAGGAAGAGCAGGATGGTCGTCGCCAGCAACGCCTGGTCCGACGCGCCCAGCGCTTGCGCGCCGCCGGCCGCCGCGGACGCGCTCGGGGCGCTCGGGACGTGGCCCGTCGTGTCCATGATGGCTCGGCGCGGGTGGGAGGCGTGGGGGACGGACAGACAGACACGCGCGCGTGGAGACTCGCCGACCGTTACACTGGGGGTGAATCACTTGGTAGACTTCGCTTGGATACCGGTTATACCGGTTTTTAGTTCTTCGTTTCAGAACCAAAATCTGCAGTCACGACACACGTCGCAGGAGCGCAAGACGCTCGGTCGGGTGGCCGCGCATGGAGACAGACGGCCAGTCACACAACGGAGTGTGGAAACCGCCTTCATTCGATATACAGAGTTCTACGTGGACTACGAGCGCTTGGCCTTCTTGCCACCTTTGCTGGCGCCCCTCGCCGCCCGCCGCTTCTTGGCCAACCCCTTGTCCTCGTCGTCGCTGTCCATGGCGTCCCCGACCTGGCTCCACGCAGCTGCTTCGGCGGCCTCCTTCTCGTCGTCGTCTTCGGCCCGGAAGCGGCCCACCTCCGTGCCGTGGGCAGCATCCCAATCCTTGAGCTTGGCGCCCATCATGTAGTCATCCTGCACGACCGCCCACGCGCTCTTGGCCGACGCAGGTGCCTCGTCCGCGGCGGCCGACGCCGCCTTTTGCGATGCCTTGAGCAGGCCCAGGAAGTTGTCCTTGGACATCTCCTTGACTGCGGCGCCAGCAACACGAGCCAAAGGCGGTCAGATTCGAACGAGCGCACACTGTAACTTCCCTCGCGCTCACCTTTCTTGGTGCTCTTCTCATCCTTCTTGCCCGTTTGGTGCTGGTGCTTTTCGATCGCATTGAACAGCGCCACCACTGATGCCGACACGCACGCATTAGAACACCAGCCCAAACACACGTCTCGACAATCGCTGCTTGAACGTACCGCCCTTTGTGGCAATCGCGCGCAACTGGCGGTCCTTGACCAGCGTCGTGTGGTCCGGGATGACCATGTCCTTCTCCTCCAGCAGCCGCTTCTCCGCCGCGCTCAGTCGGGCCGTCTTGGTCTGCTGCTTCTCGCTCTGGATCTCGCGCATGCGCGCCGTCGTGCGCTTGGCCAGGATCGGCTGCGCGTCCTCCGCCACGTTCTGCTGCAGGATCTTGCTCATGGCGTCGCCGAAGCCCACCGCCTCAAGCGCATCCTCGTCGCTCTCGGCGTCCGCGGCGCCGCCGTCATCCGCGTCCTCGCTGTCGTTAGCGTCCTGCGGCTCGTCCTCCGCCTCGGTCGCCTCTTGCTCCTCGCCGTCGTCGGTCTTGCTGGCGTCGCTCTCGCTACCGTCGCTCTGCGGCTGCGCCTCATCACCCGACGCGTCACTGTGCTGCTCCGCCACGTGGACCACCGACTTGGCCACCTCCTCGTCACCGCCAATCGCCGCGGGCGCGGCCACCTGCTGCGCCATGCTCGTCCAACTCGGTTCTACTGCTGAGCTGCCGTGCCGATTCGCACCAACCGATTTGTTTGGCCGGAGTCACAAAAGCGAAATGAGCGTCGATAATGTCAGAAACAAGCGGATTGGACGAAAAGCACACAAAAATTAGCAAAGATATGGTGTTTTTAACACAACTATGTGTAGAATTATCCGAATAGTTTGTATCGTCTTTGACTTTGTCCGGATAAATTATACACATATTTGTGTATTATGCATCATTTCGTCGCAAATAATCCGGAAAAATTGAAAATGATGTATCATACACAACGATACGTTTACGGATAGTCGGGTCTTTGATGACAAATGATGAACACCACACAAATATGTGTACTGAGTAGAGTTTATCCGGAGTTAATACAAAACTAGGGAAAATTCCGAAAGGTGACTCAAATCGTAAAATCTCTTCAAAAGGTTACTAAAATTGTTTTAACGCCCCCGTTGGAGTACAGGATTCGCTAAACCTAACCTGAACAGGATCAACAGGATTTCCACAGGATCCAAAAACAGGATTTTCTCATACGTGAAAGAAAAAAATAAATTGCAGCCAGACGGTAAAGCGTGGACAGGGCAAAATACTTGAGTTTTGTAATGAACCGTTGCCGCGGCTCCGCCCCCTTTTATTATCAAAATTCATTGGCGCCGCGTCGCATGACCCGCGGCGCGTCCCCCGCGCGCGCTCGCGCGGCCCTCTCCTCCTCCACAGCCAGCCCGAGATCCGACGCCGCAGGTTGCCAAGCCAGTGAGCGACAAGAATCAGCCAGCTTCAAAGAGCAACGGCTCGTAGACCATTTTGGTCCCGCCTTGGCCCCAGCAGCGACCGTTTCAGGACGCAGAAACGGACTGACATGCGTTTCCCGGCAATGGGGAGTAGTGTGGATGTGATGCGCAAGGTAGCGGACGCGTCGGTAGCACGCCGCAGTAGGCGCATTGCTGCTGCAGCTGCCGCCTCAAGCGGAACCCCAGACGCTACCCCGAACACCAAACCAGAGCCTGGTCAGAACCCCGCCACGGACGCGCCGGCCGCGACGGTCATAAGAGACACGTCGGCGGCGACGGACGCGACGGACACGAGGGACGCGACGGACGCGTCGGTCGCGACTCACCTGGCCGCGGAATCCCCTACGGTAGCAGCATCCCCAGCAGCTCGTCGCAGTCCGCGCATAGCGGCGGCGGCAGCCCACGCGAAGTCCGCCAATCCTGTCGCCACCATGTACGGGCCCGGACTTGGACGTGGCGCGCGCGCTGCTCGTGCTGCGCGCATTCGCGAGCGAGCGCAAGCGGATGCTGTGAGGATGGCTGCGCGCCAGCAAGGCCGGACGAGCCCTCTAGACCAAGAAGAGCAAGGCGACGCACAGTCTGGCGAACAAGGACCAGACGGCCACGGGGATGTGCGCGCAGATTCGGCTGGCGAAGGCCGCGGCGCTAGCGAGGCCAAAGCTGTGGGACCTCATGGCGATGATGCGCAAGAATCTGGAGAGGGAGATGGTGAGGAGGAGGAGGAGTACAACGAAGTGGACGAAGACCAAGATTCTACCCAGGACCAAGCCAAGACACAGTCGTCCTGGCTGCGCTCCGACGTGGATGTGCGCGTCGACCCGCCCGAGATCTGGCATGCAGACTGGGACTCGTGGCACGTCAACTTGGAAGAGTACGCGAAGCGCACTATGCAAGTGATCGTGATCAAGGAGACCATGAGCTGCAACCAGCGCAAACAAAGGACCAGGAACACGCAGTCGGGCAAGCGCGGTGACGCTGTGCTGGTCCCGGAAGACCTCAGCCCGTATCAGCGAGTATACATTTGCACGCATGGTTGGAGTCCGGGACGCGGAAAGGTCCTCGGCAAGCGCCAACGGCAGCACGTGCGCGGCATTGACTGCCTGTTCCACTTCACGGTGCGGTGGCGTCCCCGGGGCGATGGCTGGCAGCTGCAGATGAAGCTTGGCCTCTGGGTTCACAACCACCCGATTTTGCCGGACACGTACAGCACGTACCCCACCTCCCGTGGCGTGACCGACTCTCACATCGGTGCTCGAGTCGAGGGGATGCTGGCGGTCGGTGGGCAGCGTTCGAAGATCTACGATTACCTCCTCGCGTACGACCAGAACGTCATCCAGACGGATGTCGACAACATGGTCCGCGCCCACTCTGCCTCAGTGTCGTCGAAGGACGACAACGCGGCAACAGCGGTGGCAGTAGCCGCGTTTATGGCTGCAGACACAGATAATGTCGCGACCGTCAATGATACCGACGTGTGTGAAACGGGCGTCATCTCGCTTACAACCAACCACATGCGCTCGATGTACACGCGGTTCACGAAGCTGCTGTTGGTCGACTGTACGCACAAGACCAACAGGTACGATAGACGTTGCGTATGATTCAATCCATGCTTTACGATGACTGACACAGTGTTTGCAATGCTAAACAGATACAATTACCAGCTCTGCTCGTTCATGGTCATCAACGAGTATGGGAAGGGTGTCATCGTGCAGCACTCGCTTCTAGAGGCGAACGGGGACTGGCACATGGTCAGGGCCTTGGCGCATTTCAAGCGCGCGCACCCTGATAACGCGAAGATGCTGTACGTCATCACGGTGGACAAGGACCTGAATGAGATTCGAATGCTGCAGGAGCACTTCCTGGAGGCGCGCGTGCTCATTTGTCACTTCCATGTGATAAAATACCTCAAGGGTATGCGCGCGCGCCCCGAGTTCGGGGCCATCTCGAGCAAGGACGCCGAGCAGATCGACGGCGCTGTTGGGGACATGGTTTTCGCGCGCAACGCCGCTGCGTACGAGGATGCGCACACGTCTCTGAAGGGGATCTGCGACCGTGTTGGCTTGGAGGGCTTCATGGATTACTTCGACAAGAACTGGCACACGTGCCAGGACATGTGGGTCACATACTTGCGCTAGAGTCTCCCGCACTTCAAGAACAACACAAACAACAGGATTGAGAGTTTCTTCGGGAAGCTGAAGTGCAAGGGACTCGTCAGCGGGTGCAAGAGCATGACGGAATGCATCGATGTGCTGATCGCGTACGACCGTAGGGTCGCGAACGACCACAGATACAAGATGTCGCGTGTGGGCCGGAACGTCAACTCGGGATTCGACGAGGAGATGTCGAACGTGCTTCGCTTCACCACGCACTTCGTAGCGGACCATGTCTTTCCCCAGTACTCCATCGGGATGGCCAAGGCAAACGACTATGTATTCGATGCCGACCCGGAAGACGGCGGTGTGATCTTGGTCCGCGGTCGTTTCCGAACGCACCGGCTTGCGTTGATTGACTGGACGTGCGACTGTGAGTTCGCAGCGACCATGCAGCTGCCGTGCCGCCACTCAATCGCGTACAGAAAGAAGATGTATGCGCCGGGACCGGTCATACCATTGATTTGGATCGACGAACGGTAGGTTACTTTGCGTTAGTAACGCTGCGAATCAGTGAGTCATGACTGTTACTAGGGTTTAGGGAACCTATTGTTTCGCGCGCGAAAAGTATGGGTTTGTTTCTTTGAGCGTTTGGAGGTTCATAACTCCGCGAGTATGTATGGTACGACCACGTTCCGCGGCAGTATTGATATCTGCGTGTGACGTACTTT
>JAADXX010000276.1:0-33235 GCA_023338025.1 Phytopythium oedochilum | reverse complement strand
GCGGCGGTGGCTACAACGGCGGCGGTGGCGGCGGCTACAGCGGCGGAGGCGGCTACAGCGGCGGCGGCGGCGGCTACAGTGGTGGCGGTGGCAGCAGCAGCTACAGTGGCGGCGGTGGCGGAAACAGCAGCTACAGTGGTGGCGGTGGCGGCAACAGCAGCTACAGTGGTGGCGGTGGATACAGTGGTGGCGGCGGTGCCTCTGAAAGCCGCGGATACTCGAGCCGGTATGCTGATGAGCAGGAGGATTACAGCAACAGCCGAAGCGGCCGTCACGAGAAGAGCCGAGGTGCGTATCGTCGGAGCGAGTCAAGCATATCTTCATACGGATGCTAACAATCTGCACCGCTTTGTTCATGAACAGAGGAGCAGAGTGACGAGTCGGCGTCCGAGGACGACGTAAGCATGAAGTATCGCGTGACATATTGCTGCTCTGGCCATACTGATGGAAAGGTTTGTGTGCCACAGAGCCGATCGAAGCGACGCACGGCCTCTTCAAAGAGAAAGGCGAAGAAGAAGGAGGTATGCCAGCAAGCGACTGCTTTACGATGCGTAGAATATGCATCTCACAAGTGCACTGCCTGTCCGAAGCAGCAGGAAGCAGAGGCTTCCACGACTACCAAGGGCCCGTCAACCACTCCCTCGCTCCTTGATACGGATTTCTTCGGCGCGTCCGGAAGCACTCCTCCTGCCGGTGAGTTTGATTTCGTTGGCATTACCTGTGCATATTGAAGCCATGTTGTGATTTTGCTCACATGATCTTTATTGAATCGGCATAGCCCCCGCCGCAGCGTTCGACCCGTTTTCGGCCCCTCCAGCAGCTCCAGCGGCTCAGCCTGCGTTTGCTGCTTTCGGCGCGCCTGCTGCAGCACCCGCTGCTGCTCCCCAGCAGCAAGCTTTCAACGCGTTTGGCGCTGCTCCGGCTGCGCAGGCGCCGCCACAGCCAACATTTGATCCTTTTGGTGCTATGGGTGGTGCTCCTGCTCAGCAGGGTGGAGCGCAGTTCGGGTCGTTCTCGAATGCTCCTCCTCAGCAGCAAGGGTTCAACGCTTTCGGCCAGGCGGCTCCTCAGGCAGCGATGTTCAACCAGCAGCAGCAGCAGCAGCCCGGTCAGTTTGGAAACCAGTTTGGTATGCAAGCTCCCATGCAGCAAGGTGGCATGGGAATGCAGGGCTCGATGCAGGCGCGCACAACGTCCAACCCGAACATGGGCCAGCAAGCATATGCTCAACAGAAGGCCGCGAGTCAGCAGTCAGAGCCGAAGCGTAGCGACGCGTGGGGTGCTGGTTCGTCCCTGTTCGACCTCAACAACCTCAGCACATCGTCGTCCAGTGGCATGTCGTCAAGCGGCTTGTCGTCGAGCGGTATTCGTCCGGGGCCCGCTGGGAACAGCGCCAACAGCTTCAGCGGACTCGACACGCTCGCCGGGCTGCCCAGCAAGCCTATGATGGGTGGAGGTATGAACCAAATGGGCGGTGGCGGCGGCGGTGCCATGGGCTCGATGAACTACGGCGTGGGCATGGGCGGCGGCGGTATGAACATGGGCCAGCCCGGTGGAATGGGCTACGGCCAGCCGGGCCAGATGGGCCAGATGCAGATGCCTATGGGCGGCATGCAGCCTCGCCCGATGATGGGCATGGGGATGCAGCAGCCCGGCATGATGAACCAGAGCGGCGGCTATGGTGGTATGCAGCAGCAGGGCCAGCAGCAACAGCAGCAGCAGCAGCAGCAGCACAACCCGTTCGGCAGCTTCGGAACCTTCTAGTCCCGCAGTCTTGTAAGCTCGGAGGACGTCGAGGGGAGGAGGGACGCAGCCGAGTATTAGCGAGGGGAAACAGCGTAAAGAGGGCTCTTCGAGGCAGCGGCGAGGGCGGTCGGGTATTGGCGATAATGTCGAAATGAACGCAGCGAGATGCCGATCGAAGACGCGAACGGTGTCATCAGAGAAAGCAACACCACGGCAGTCACGAACCTACTCGGATACTCGGAGTGTTTATAATGCGCCGACACGATGAATTCAATCACGAATGGGGGGGGTCCAACGGGAACAAGAGAGCACTCCATACACTCACTCGCGGCCGAGGAATCCTCCTCGCCCGCCATCTATGACGTCCGCTCCAGCCTCCATGACACCTATAACTAACGGACTCGTTCACTTCTCCGGGTGGCCCAAAGACGCCTCGGGGCTCTCCGGTGGCTCCGGGTCTGGCCACGCCTCCTCCATCTCTTGGTCGTCTCTGTCGTCTCCATGGGAGTCCGCCGCGTGACGGAACAGCGCGCCGCTGCTGTGCGACTTGAACATGCGGCTGCCGAGATCCTCCGAGTGCTCGTGGGACACCATGTTGACCTGGCTCGACGTCTTCTTGAGACTGCCGCCGCCCTGGCGACTCATGGCGTTGCTCTCCGCCGCCTCGAGCGCCGCCGCCTCCTCGACGTGCACCGACTTGCGCTTCCGCATGCCCTCGGGGCACTTGTTGAGCACGCTGAAGGTCGACGACACGCGCAGGTGGCTCGGTATGGACAGCCGGACGCGCGGGGACGACGCGGCCGCGACTGTCGCGACGCACGAGGTCGCGTGCGGCGCGATGGACGCGTCCCCGACCGCCGCCTCTAGCCTCGTGATCTCCACCTCGTCCACGCTCACAAAGGTCGTTCCGACGAGCGCCGACGCGCGCGGTTTCCGGAGCGAAAAGCCCGCGCGGCCGTCCGGCTGCTCCGCCTCCTCCTCTTCCTCGTCCGAGCCGGCGACGCTCGCGCTGCCTAGCCGCCGCCGCGCCGCCGCCGACTGGTTCTTGATGCGCAGCTGCCTGCGCAGCACGTCGCGAGGTTGCGGGGACGACGGCGGCGTCGCCGGGCGGTCCCCCGGCGGCAGTCCGAACACCTGGAAGGGAGGCGGCCGCCTTCGTCGGCGCCAGGCGCGGCGGTACGCGTCTTCTTGGTCGTCAAAGGCGTCGTCGTCGTCCTCTTCGTCTTCCTCCTCCGCCGCCACCGCGACATGTCCGCCGCCGTCGCCCGGCTGCCACGGCGCGAGCGAGCCGACCGCGATGCGCGTCAGCTTCTCTCTCAGCAGCAGCATGTCCTCCGGGTCGCTCACGAGCGAGTTGCGCCGCAGCGCAGAGCGGATGTTGACCGGGTGCTGGTTCCCGGCGGGGGCCGCCATGGGCATCGTGCTCCCAAAGTTCGGTCTGGATGCTGTCGAGACGTGAGAGATACGGGACTCTGGGATCCGGATCCGACCCTTCCCGTCTGCTTCGAGCGCCTAAAACGACGCGCCGAGCGGCCGCTGAACGCGAGCGGGAGCGTCAAGATGGGGACCGGACTGGGCTCGAGTCGCTCGGCTGGGCGCCTTCCACGGGCCGAGGCGTCGCGAACGGTGCGCGCTGCCGGCCGGGTTTCTTTCTCGCGAGGTTTCTTCCGGCGGACGCGGTCGACAGCATTTTTTTATCTTGGATAAACTATTGGAGCCGACCCTCGCATGACGGCGTCGACATCCCCTGACGCAGATCAAGGATATTGAGACTTTTAGCGAATGGAATTACTCGGAAAGTAAAATGATGCGGGCTTTTATCCAGTAGTATCGCGTGTTCTATTTCTGTGATAGACACCAATAGGGGAGGGGGAGCAAAAATATTCGATTCAGTCGCTCAGTCGTGCATTGGTCAAAACCACGGCTTTTACGCAATTCTGTTGTTTTTTTCGGCGAATCAAAGCTCGTCATCGACATTGAAGCTCCACAAGAGGTGGTGACCTTTTGGCTCCCAAGCGACACCATCCATGCCGGTGCATGGCTGTTCGTCACGGGCGAAGCGCCGCAACGACAAAGGACAGCGGTCGGCAGCTCCATGGATCCATCCAGCGCGTTCCTGGACGGCACATTTGTCATCATATCTGCCGCGTGTGGCGATCTTTCGAGCGCATCACCCCCGAGCTACTGCAAAGGCTCAACGTCTCTGGCGAAGAAGCCGTGCGCTTAGCGCCGCCTGGCTCGATCGAGAGCCTCTGCGACCTCTGGCGGCGGCGTCAGCGGCGAGTACACTGCGGTCGGGAGCGCGGAGGCGTCGAGCTCGGCGTCGCTGTAGGACGACAGGTCGTCGCCATCCCCTCCGCTGCTCCTCTGTTCCTCCTCACCGACGTCAGAGCTCGAGTCGCCGCTGTCGGTGGCGAGAGCATCATGAGCTGGCGCTTTGACGGAGCCAAACAGCCATTCCTTGTCCCCGCAGTAGCCACACAGTGCATGCGGTTAGTTGCTACTCGCAAGCGAAGCTGTGCTCTACTACAGAGCTTGGCACGCACCCTCCACGTCGAAGTGCGAGGTGCCTGTGGCTGTGGTGCTGGTGGTGGGGATGCCAACGGAGCGACTGCCGCCTCTCGGTCCAGGCTTCGCTGCTCTACGCGCTCCTCCATCTGCATCGAACGCAACCAGTCAGACTATGGCACGATGTATCAATAAAAGGATGCCCCTCTCGTACCTGATGCTCCGCTTCGTGGTCTTCAAGAATGCGTATTGTGCGGCGGATCGGATGGTCCGGGCTCATGTCGTCCAGCTTGTGGCGGAGAGGGGAGCGCGTTTTGAGGTTGCCGAGCGCCGTCAGCCCAAATGCATTAGTCGCCGACGTGTCAACGCCGTACTCGATCAGGATGGCCACGCACTCGGCGCTTCCATCCCAGGCAGCCAGGTGCAGCGCCGACTCCCCGCTCGAATTCGCGGCGTCGAGGCTCACTGCGCTCTCCAGCAGGAACTTGACACACTCGTAGTTGCCTTGGGCACAGGCCGCGAGCAGCGGCGTGTTGGCTTCTTCGTCTTGAGCCTCCACATCTGCGGAAAAGTCGCAAAGCAGAACGACCGCGTCCAGGTCACCGAGCTCACATCTGCTCACCGCAAACAGACGCATTAGTGTAACGAGAGAGACAGCGACAAACACAGACAACAGCACGTACGCGAGGTGCAGCGGCGTCCCTTTCTCGGATGCGTCCCGCTGGTTCGGTGAGCTTCCAGAGAGCAGCAAAGTCTGCAAGCATTGTATATCACTTCGGCGAATCGCGTCGAACAATGTCGCTGTCACTCGTGGAGAGGCTTGAGCGCCAACTGCCCCCATCTGGCCCAGGTTCTCGTAGAAGCGGTTCCAAACGGCTCCGACACGCGAAGTCGAGGTATGACCGGTCTCTTGAGTGTCAGGGTTGGGCTGACCGCTGTCATTCCCAGCGACAGATCCCGAGCGGACTTCTTCTCGCTTGTCATGACCGCTGGATTTAGCAAACACCACGTGTCTGCGTGGCTGACGTCCATATTGGTCTTGTTGGTCGATGCGACTGAGATTCGCCGCTGAGTGTGAAGTCTGGTCATACTCATTGGACAGGTTGCCAGCTTCAGGGTATTGGACGTACCGAGCGGGCACTGAAGGCTTCCTCTTTGACCCGCTCGCTCGCGTGTTCTCTCTGGATCGGTCGATGAACAGCCGTGTCTCAGTTGGTACCGGCGCCTGCACTGCTTGGAGAGCGTAGAGAGCCTGCAGCAACGAGGCATTCTCATCCAACGACTGCTGCAGCCTGCTATGCATCGCGTCTTCGCTACGAGCGCGCTCACTGCGCTCCATCTTCAGCTTCGCGTGAGCGTCTCGGGCTACGGACTCGAGCAGTGTACAGCGTGTCATTGTCGCGACGAAAGCAGCGCGCAACGCTTCGTGCTCGGATGCTTTAGAGGCCGCATTGGCTTCTACTTGGAGCCGAAGCTGCTTCTCCTGTAGAATACGTATGGGGTAGCATTAGCTCTTTGTGAAATGTGTCCGAGCCAGACAACATCATAGCAATACTCACCTTCTCCAGTTCGTCGTTGGCAGCTTGCAGGTTCACAGTCAGACTATGGATTTGCACGTGATAGTTCTTCTCATTCCGCTTCTTCTCCTGCATTGTGTCAACCATAGCGCGTTGAGTTGATCAGACGGAACTCGGATGCCCAATGACAAGAACGCACCTGAAGCTGATCCTCTAGTGTGCTGATCGCATGCTGCGTCTCGTCCGCAAAGCTTTGCAAAGCCTCAAGGACCTCATGATCACAGCTTTCCGGGGTCGGGACGATTGACGCCAGCAACTTATCCACGTCGTTGTCGCTATCTTCGGCCAACCCGTACGAGCCTCCCGCTTGGAGCTGCAGTGTCTGCTCGCTTTTGCCGTCACTCAGCGCACCAAGACTCGGTTGGATAGTTTGCAGTAGTTGCACGCACTCCACGCTGTTCTCTAGGATCCCGGCTACCAGCGGAGATTGGCCTAGCGCGTCTTCGAGCTGGGGGTTCGCTCCGAACGTGAGTAGGTCTTGAACAGCCTCCACATTGTTGAGCTTGGTCGCAATGTGCAGTGCCGTCTCACCCTCCGCGTTCTGCCGATTTACGAGCTTGTCGCGGGTGGCCACGAGGACAACGTGCAGCGCGTCGTTACTCCGTGACCGAGCAAGCAGGTGCAAGACTGAATTATCGCTTGCATCGACGACGTCAGACGACACTCCGCACTTTAAAAGTGCCTCGATAATGCGCGCGTTCCCGTGTTGGCAGGCGGATAACAACGGCGGAGAGCTTGTACCATACGTCGTCGGTAAGTCTGGCGCTGCTCCATACGCCACGAGTAGGTCGACGGCATGGTCGTTGCCTGCCTGAACGGCCATTCCCAGGAGTGTGGCCCCATCGGCGTTGGTAGCGTCTGGATCGACACCATTCCGCAGTAAACTCTCGAGCCACTTCACTTGATCTGGCTGGGTTACGATTTCAAACGCTTCTTGGTTGGGCTCTGGTCGTTGTGGATGCTCCCAGCGACACTCCTCTGTGATCCGATTGTAGTAGTACGTGTGTCCCGAGTCACTCAAAGCCGCCAGCCACTCTGGTTCCTCGGCGTCGCTCGACCGGGTCGAAATAGCAGCCGTACTCGTCTCTGATAGCTCTAATTTCTCGTCACTGGTTGAAGACTCCGCCACTGTTGGTGGTGATCTTGCTGGAACTGGAGTCTCGTCGTCGCCCGAGTTGCCTTGATCGTTTGAGTAGCCTGGAGCAACCTGGTCCGTCACCTTGTCATTGGATTCTGTCAAGGTGTCGCTGATACTTGACTCGGTGTCGCGCTTCGTTGCAGCAGTGAATCGGCGCGACTCTGCTAAGTCGTCGCTCGATACGTTGGATTCGAGGGGTTCGTGAACACTTGTGTCTTGTGCGGCCACCGAACTCTGTGCCTCAGCTCTCACATCTGCGTCGGTGCCAGCTCGGATTCCCATCTCGGTCACCAGTTCTTCTTCTAGACTGTCACCAACGTAATGGTACAGTTTGTCTTCTTCCATGTCATGCCGACTAGGAGCATAGCGACCGCCGAGTCGGTCTTCTACTTTCACAGAAGTAGAATCAACTGACGCGAGCATTGAAGAAGCGTGATGTGGCTGCTGCGACCGCTTCCCGCTGCGCCGAGTACTCGCCCACTCGTCGGTCAACACTACAGGAGGTCTGTCGATGTCATCGATCTCTTCTTTCCTCTCTGGGAAAGGATGCATGCGTGAATGCCGTTGGTCGTGACTTTCAGGACGCAGTGACTCATGCAGCAGCACCAAGGGCGGTGGGGGCGGCTCCGAACGTTTTGAGCCATCACTTGGGCTGTATGACTCGCTGTCACTTTCTGTCTTGCGTTCTTGCTGAGTTGCTGGTGCGTCTGGAACCTCTTCGTCCTCCACTTCTGCTCCATCGACCATCTGCTCAACCTCGTCGCCTTTAGCCTCCGCCACTGCGCATTCATTTACCACCAGCAGCGCCACCGAGGCCTCCTCCCGCTGCTTCTCGACCCAGTCGTCCTCTCGCGCCGCATCCATCAGAGCAGCCGTCGCCTCCAAGCAGAGAGACCGGGGAGAAGCGCGTCTGAATCGAGCTGCCGTTCCACCAACACGCCTCTTCAACCTTGTGAAGTAAAAACACACTATTATTATCTATATACGGATGCATGTGTATGCGTTTAGTCCGTAAATAACGAGGACGCCAGGAAATGGACGTCCTTTTACACATGAAGTGAAAACTCCGCCAAGCGCATCAACCAGCAAGCAGCGAGCATGCAGCTGCGCTTCCTGACGTTCAACGTCTTCTTCGAGCCCGTGGGGCTCGCGCCGCGCATGCGCGCGGTCGGCCGCATCGTGGAGCGCACTCGCCCGGCGGTCGTCGGCTTCCAGGAAGTCACGCGCGAGTCGCTGGCGCTGCTCAAGGCGCAGGTGCGCTCGTCTCTTCCATCCCGTCTCGAAAGGCCACTGACGCTTGCATCTCTATCTCTATCTCTGTCTGTACCAATGCATCCGCTCTACAGCCTTGGGCCAGGCACTATGACTGCAGCGCGGATGTCGCGCCGCCGTTCTCCGAGGCGTACTTCGTGGTGCTCTTCAGCGCGCTGGCCGTTCGCGGGCTCGAGGCGCTGCCGTTCGCCAACACGGGCATGGGCCGTGAGCTCGTGTTCATGCAGGTGGAGCCGGCGCCCGGCAAGTCGCTGCTCGTGGGCACGTCGCACCTCGAGAGCCTGCCGCAGTTTGCGTCCTCGAGGGTCGCGCAGCTGCGCGAGTGCCTCACGGTGCTGCGCGACCGCGTCAACAACAGCAATAGCAGTAGCAGCAGCAGCAGCGAGGGCCAAGAGCGCGCGACCGAGTGTCTCGGCGCCGTGTTCATGGGCGACACGAACTTGATGCGGAGCGATATGGCGCTGCTGGACTCGCGCCTGGCCAGCATCGCCGAGCTCGAGGTCGAGCCGGCGCGCTCTGCGAGGTCCAAGTGCCGCGAGTGCGAGCGGCCGATCGAGTTAGGAGCCGTCCGCGTCGGCAAACTGTCCAAGGAGCGGCTTCCGAGCGGCAAGACGCGCGACATTCGCCACTGGTTCCACGAACAGTGCTTTGTCGAGAAGGCTAGCGACCTGGAGAAGCGATTTGTGCGTGAGCGCGCTTCTGGAGCGGTCAGCGAGGACGCCGCCGAGACGGAGCCTGTGATTGACCTGGTGCGTGCCATTGGGTCAAAGTGGATGGACACAGATTGGTGGCGTCTAAGCACACTGAATGACCGACGCAGGCGACAGCAGGGCTGCCGGGCGGATGGACAGACCTGTGGCTCTCAGTCAAGGGCAACACGGAGGAGAACGGCTTCACGTACGACGGCAAAACGAACGGGCTGATCAAGAACCGCTCCTTCCAGAGCCGACTGGACCGCATGTACTTCTACCCGGGCACACCCTCTATGCGCGAACAGTTCTCGGCCGACTCGTCGAAGGTGCTGGAAACCATCCAGATCGTCGGCAAGCACAAGATCGCGGACGGACTCTGGGCCTCCGACCACTACGGACTCCTGAGCGTGTTCAACTTCGATGGTGTCGACGACACCAGCGAGGCGCCAGGCTCAAAGCGCCCAGCCCCCAGCGAAGCGGACGACGGCACGCGCAAGAGCGGGACGAAGGCGACGCCCATTTCGACCGACTAATGACAGAAACGAAGGACGATTGCATTGTTGAGGCCCGTGAACGCTTGTGTGTAGCGACGTTGGGCACAGCAACGCCTCGCGGGATGTCTTCGAGAGACTGTGACGCTCCGTTCGGTTCAATAGATGCCCTGCCGAGAGAACAGCAGCTCGTCTCCGCCGTCGCCATTGTTATTGCGATTGCGGACGCCGCTCTTGCGCCGCATCTTCATGAGCCCTGCCGTCCCGCCGCCCACGATCGAGTCCGAGTCGCCGTCGAACGACAAGACGCCTTTCCTCGATGAAGACGCGGCCGATACCGCCACGGCCTGGTCGAGCCAGATCGGTAGCGTCTGCTGCTCGTCTTGCTGGTGCTGGCCGGATCCCGGTGTGCCTCTATCGCGAGCCGCAGTGACGACGTAGTTGGCATTCTTGGATCCAAAGACGTGGTCGTCGTCATTTTGGTCCTGGTGGTTCGCGCCACTTGGTCGCCGGCCATTGCCCGGCGCGGACTGAGGAGGAGGAAACACGTCCACCATGAGCTGCTTCTCCTCCACAGGCACGGACCGCGGCGGTCGCAGCGCGGCAATGCGCCGCACATGGGACGCCCGGCTCCCGCGGACAACGTTCGAGCCCTCGTTGCCGTCTGAGCAGTCGGAGCTGCTAACGCCGCCGAAGTCGTCGGCCAGTAGCAACTGCACCCTCTTCTGCAGCGCCGGGGAGCAACCGGTCTGTATGAACTTGGCCACGTCCGAGTCGCGAGTGGCCTTGAGGTGCTGCATGATGCGATGAGCTGCGCCACGGACCGTCGGGCTCGGATGGGACACAGCCGAGCCTAGGAACGGAACGAGGTTCTCGACACTGAGCGCGTCCGTTGCTTGCTTGGTCGAGGAGGAAGCCGCGGAGCCGCCGGCCGACCGCCGCCTGCCGAGATCTGCCGTCGCAATGGCGTCTTCCAGCCGCGCAGCCTCGACCAAGAACTCGTGCAGCAGCTCCAACCGCAGCATAAACTGCCAGCGCAACTTGGCAGCCTCGACCTTGCGCGGTTGAGCGTCGCTGCTAGTACCGGCTGCGGCTGGGTCCCGCTGCTCCGGAGCGCTTAGCAGCGCATTGCACACGGCGCTCTTCCCCACACTATGCCTCCCTGCTATCAGCTGAAGCAGCGACTTGACCTGCGAGCGCACACGCACACTCTCGCTTGCCGACTGCTGCACGACGCTGCGGACGGTGGAGCCGAGCACCAAGTGCACGCCCCATTCCCCCCACGGGATGGCGAACTCGGCGGCCACGGCGCCAGTTCCTGGAGGGTCCGCGAGCAGGCGCAGCAGGTCAAAGGCTGCAAGACAAACGGTCGGCGAGCTGTCTGCTAGCAACTGCTTGGTCAGCAGGCAGCTGATTTCCCATGACCCCTTGAGGCTTGGATGCTGCGGAGACGCCAGGAAATGCGCGACAAGCTTGTCGACGCCTTCGCAGCGCTGTGAACTGGATGAAGACGTGAGCGAGTCGACGATCTCGCTCGAGCAAACGGCCGCCAGCTTGTGCGTATCGATCGACACGGGCTGTCGACGAGCGCTATCAACCTCTGGCCGCATGGTGCTACCGCCGTCGCCGTCACTGTCCATTCCTGAAGGTAGAGTCTTCTTGATTTGCACAATGCTGCGCGAAATGGCATCTCGGATCGCAGGCTTCGCTTGATCTATCAACCCGTTCAAGTCGACGCGGCCATACGCGTCGTCCGCACCGCCGCTAGTCACCTCGAACACCGCTATGTAGGTCGCCACCGCTGCGTTCCGGACGTCGACGTGCTTATTGTCTAGCGCCGGGCCGACGACGCTAAGAATGCGCTCCATATCGGGCCGCACCGTGGATCCTGTGGACGCAGCAGCGCTGCTTGCATGCTCTTCCTTGACAAGCACAGTTAGCAGCTTGAGCAGCTCGCCAATCACCAAAGCGGACGACGCGACCGACGGGGACGCCGCCGCGAGCTGCTGGTACTTCTCCGACAGCATCTTGCACATGCGCGCGTGCCCCACGTGACCAAGCGACGCCATCGAGTGCAAGAGCGTGGAGCAGTCCTGGCGGATGCGCTGCTTGGTGTCGCCGAGCTTCTGCAGCACGAGCCCGACGACATTCTCGAGGATCTCGTCCACGAACTCGTGGCTCGACGAGAGGAGCGGAAGGAAGTCGGTCACGAGCACCTGGAAGAGTCGCAGCGAGCACTGAAACACGCGCGCGACCGTGTCATTGAGTCCCAACTCGAGCACGCGCGCCAGGTTGCCGAGCGTCTCGAGCGTCTTGGGAAGCGCCTGCTCTGTTGGGATCTTGCCGCTAGCGCAGCCGACGACCTGGCGCTCGACCTCACGCACCGCGGCCTCGCGTTGGGCCCAAGCTTTGTCGAGCAGACAGCGCACGATTTCTTCGCCGAAGCCCTGGATGATGGTCGCGAACGCCTCCTTTTGCTCGGGCGTGAGTGCTGTGCCGTAAGGCAACGGGGCTGGCGACGACGAAGACGCTTGGCCGCCGCCTCCACCCGTCGCGGAGCCTGCACCGGCAGACAGCGACGTGTTTGACAGCACTGGGCGGTGCTTTGTGGACGACCCGGACGCGGTCGGGGGCCGAACGCCGCCGGAAGTTCCTGGACGTGAGGCCGAAGTCTCGTTGGACACGTCAAAGTCGTCGACCTCTTCCATGAGCATGTCCGCCTCGAGAGCGCCCTTGTCAACGAGCCGCGAGATCAGCTTCTGGCGCGACGAACGCGCTAATGCGTCTAGGAAGGGCATTGCCGCGCCGCGAGCTGCCTGGAGCGCGTCGGCGATGATCTGCAGCGCGACCTGGCGCACGCTCTGGTCTCTGTGCTCGCACGCTTGTAGTGCAGGCTGGAGCACGTTCTTGATGGGCAGTGCGTGCGGTTGTTGCAGCTCTTCCGGGCTCTCTTTGACCCCAAACTCGAGCAGCAGCTTGGAGATGAGCCCGAGCTTGTTAGCCAAGTACGTGGCGGAGAGCGCCTGAGGCGAAGCATTGCGGTCGCTTGCAATCATCTCCTCCAGCAGCAACTCGGGCCCGATGGACGCAAACTGACGAGAAAGCAGCAGCAGTGCGTCCTCCGTCGTCACGTGCAGTCGGCTCTTGGAGTCTCCGAACTTGACGAGCAGCCGCGGAATCAGCGGCCGGATCAAGTCGTGCATGAGCGCGACGTCCGAAGTGCTGTCGACCGCGTTGTTGAAGCTGATGGCGACCTCCATGAGCAGCGAGACACCCGCCTCGAAGACCGAGTTGACGCGGTCCTGCAGCGCCTGCACCAACACCTTCTGTAGCGCCTTGACGAGCGACCGAGTGCTCTCCAGCTCGTGCTTCTTGTCAAACGAGACCAGCCTCGTCTCGATCTGGTATTGCAGAAAGCTCAGCCCTTCGACTCGCGGCGCCCAAGCGTTCGAGAGCAGACACCGCGTGGCTTTCTCGCCGAAGAACGCGACCAAGTCGCCGACTTCTTCGCGCTGGGCCTCCGAGATGGGCTCGGCGTACGGTAGCTCGTCCTCCTTCTGCGCGCTCTTGGAGTGAGGCGACAGCGCCGCAGCAGGGTCGACGAACGCACTCGCCTTGTCGTTGGAGGTACCCACCTTGGCGATGGATAGACCCGGGACTGTGTCGCCGCTCATGCCGTCCGTCTGCACCGACGCGAGTCGCTTACTCTGTTGCAGAGCGTTGCGCAGCCCCGTATTGATCTTGGCTTGGATGGACGGCTTGAGTGTCTGGTTCTGTTGCCTGAAGATGGACTCGGTCCAGCTCTTCATCTGCTCGTACATTTGCTCGGCCGTCCCAGTCATTTCTACTCGTAGAGAGAAACGATCAGGCTAATGAAGCTGTCAGGAATCACCCCCCACGCAGTCCGTACCTGACTGTTCGCACCGGATGAGGACGCTCTGGACGAGAAGGTCGATGGCAGCACTCCGGACGTGCACGCTCGAGTTGTCCAGCCCCTGCAGACTCACCTTCACCGCGCCTGCAAAGTGGAGCCCGCTCGACGCTTCGTCCAGCCGATACTGGCTTGCGATTGCGTTCAAGACCTTGATGGCCACGAGTTGGTGCCTCCACGAGCTCACAGCTCCGAGCGTAGACGCGCTCTGGCCCTCGCCAGTGATAGTTTTGGCAGGCGACAAGGCAGTCGCACTTGAGGACTCGGCGGCTGTGAACATACCGGCGATCTGCGAGGTGGTGAAGCGCGTCAAGTCGGCGCTTTTGCAGATGAGGAAGAGCAGAGACGCCACTGCCTCACTCGCATCCTTCTCGTTGGACCCGGCTCCTCGACTCATCAGCGACGATGCAATGCGAGCAATGACCGGACGATCCTTGTGGAACTGCGGCGAGTGGAAGGTCTTGTCGCTCATGGCGGCGCCGAACGCTGACCGCAGGAGCGAGGTGCAGCACGCGGACACGACCTGGGAGACGGCGTCTTGCAGCGCGCGCTCGATCACGACATTAGCGGCGTCAAAGAGCTTGATGGCGTTCTTGAGGCTCTGCACGCTCTGGAAGGTCAGGTTGGCCTCATTGATGGCGCCAACCCGCTCCTTCCAGTTCGAGCTGCGGAATGCTCTGCCGACGTCCGCGCCGAACGCGTTCTTGACTAGCGCGACCTGCTCGTAGTCGGCCGAAGTGAACGAGTCGTCCGTGTCGTCGTCGGCGCTTCCGCAGTGCTCCATCTCTGTCTCTTCCTCTCCTGCGTCGTTCTGTCCAGGGAACTCTGACGGCAGCAGCAGCGGCAGGATGGACGCCGGCGCGACATCGACAGGCGATTTCCCTTGGTCGTCGCACGCGTGGACATCCGCGCCGGCGTCGAGGAGGATCTTGACAACCGCCGGGTGGTTCTCGGTGCTGGCGAAGTGCAGCGCCGTCTTCCCGTTGCGACGCGTGCCCGACAGCTCGGCGTTGCACTCGACGAGGAAGTTGGCGACGTCCGCGTGGCCTTTGAAGCTCGCGATCTGCAGCGCCGTGAAGATGCCCTGGTCCCCGTCGCGCGGCTCGATCTCGGGGCGGTCGCTGTAGTCCGTGTCGATGTCGGCGCCGTTGGACACGAGCCACTTGACGAGCGGCAGCCTGCCACTGCTCGCGGCGTAGAACAGCGGCGTGTGGCCGAACGCGTTGATCTCGTTCAAAAAGGCGTCCGCCATGCCGTCGCACATGAGCAGGAACTTGCACGCGTCCAGGTTGCCGTTGTCGCACGCGTAGTGCAGCAGCGAGTTCTTGGTCTTGGCCTCGACCAGGCTCGCGACGGCCTCGCGGGCTCCGCGCTCGTCCAGCACCGCAAGTCGCTGCAGGCGCTCACTGACGACCGCAAAGTCATTCTGCTGCGCGGCCTGGAACAGCTCCTTCGTGGCCAACGCGTCGGCCATCGGAGCAACGACGGAGCGAGGAGGCAGCCTCCGAGAGCGTCAGTGTGAGCCGAGAACGTGTCTAATCGATCGGCACTATCGATCGGCGGGAAGCTTCGGACGCTATAGGGGAGGGACGCCGAGCTGTCCAAAGATCTGTCGGGTGCTCGCCTCTCAACCGGCGCGACGCATCGACTCGAGGCGACAGCGAAACTCTCGCGCTCAGGCGTACGACGATGCTGATGGAGTCTCTCTGTGAGGAAGCGGCGCGCCGGTATAAATACTCGCGCCTTCTTTGCTTGCTGATGCGATACAGACGACGGCGCAGCTACTACCGGGTCTTGACGGTGGCAAACGACATGTACTCGGCGACCTGGCTCATGTCGGGCCGAGCGGCTGGTTCGGGTTGCAGCATCATGCGGATCAGAGACCGCACGGCCGTGCTCGTCGCGAGCGGCAGCATCAGCAGCAGGTCGTGGACATCTCGGGAGGAGAATACGAGTCGCGGGTGCTTTACCGACGAGTTCGTAGCCCCGGCTGCGAGCTGGACGTGTTGCCAGAGCAGCAACGCATCGAGCATTGAGCAACCGAGCATCCACACGTCCGCTTTGGATGTGATGGGGCGGCGGTCGAGCGCCTCTGGCGGCGCGTAGTTGAAGTGCATGCTCTCCAAGACGTCTCCTTCTCCGAGACTGTCGCGATTGTACCCGGCCTTCCATGACAGCAACCCACCGACCCTCACGCGCGCTTGCTGTGGCAGCGTAGAGCGATCTCCAGCCTCAGCGTCGTCCGAGCAGACGAAAATGCAGTCAGCCTTGATGTTTAGGTGAAGCACACCGAGGCTGTGCATGGCTGAGACGCCCGTGGCGACGTCTCGAAATACGGCCAAGACGTGCTGCTCCACCTGCGCGTACGTGATGGCGTCTCGAAGTGAATCCCCGTGAATCCATCGCCGGTACTGCTCAAGCCAGGAGCCTCGAGGGAAGAACTCGGTCGCGACAAACTGGATTGGCCAGTACTCGACGAGCATCCCGGACTCGGAGAAGCTCTGGAAGCTTCGCGTGTCCACTAGACGCATAGCCACCACGAACGGGCTGCGAAGTCGCTGCTGCAGCACCTTCAGTTGCTCAAGAGTGTAATTTGCTTCGCTCTCAGTGCGGTGCGCTAGTGTGTAGAGCGCCAAAGGTGCCGCAATGTCGGGGGAGGCGCTGTTCGCCATCAATAAGGTCATCTTCTCGGAAGATTTGAGCGACAAGCAGCGCTCAAAACGCACGTTCGATAGCAGTGGTGGTAGGCTGACGCACCGCTCGAGAATGCGCACGTAGTTGTCACTCGCAGCTTCCTGGGAACGGAGTTGGGGACGCTCTTGGTGTCGCCTATGCCTCTCCACTTCGATTTGAATGGCTCTCTCTTCTTCAAACAGTGCTCGTCGAGCGAGTTCTTCGGCTCGAAAGGTGCTTTCAAGCATCTGCATCGGGCTCAGACCCGTTGTTGGCTCAGCGCGACGGAAAGCTGAGTTCATTGCTGACTGTTGTTTGCGCCGGCGATGGACTCTGTGACGAGCTCCCGTTCGCTGGGCATGCTGGCCGTCGTCATCGCTTGCTAGTGACTCGATCACGACCAGCACAGTGTGAAGAACCTCAAGTACCGCGATCTCACTGTCGTCTGTAAGCGTCGCGAGCTTGAACGATACAAAGTCTTGCTCTACGACCGAGCTGTTGCTGCCACCTTTGCCTGGGGACGCAGGTGGTGATACTGTCATGTTGTCACCGCCTGGACTTCCACCAGCCATGCGGACCTCGGCCTCTTTTAGGCGGAGCTCTAGCAAGCTCGGCCACTCGTCTCGATGCCGTTGCTCTCCGTCATCAATGTCGACGCGGACAAGCTCCCACTGCCGTCGCCGACACAAACAGCAGTACATGTGCCCGTCCCGTGGAGCTCGGATGAATCGGTGGTGGTGGTCCTTTTCCCACGCTTCTTTCTGGGGGATCAGGCTGTCTTCGTACGTCCACTGCGGCTCCTCCACTGCTGCAGAACTGATTGAACGTAGCAGCGCCGCTCTCTCCTGCAGTTGGGCGAGTTCGTGCTCGGCCTTCTTCTTAGAGACGAAGCCCATTCTAGCCCGCATGGCTCCAGTACCAGGCCGGAGCGTCGCGGCCGCGATCGCGGCGTCAATATCATTTTCTGCGTCATGGACGGCCGTCTTGATGCGGGAGTAGTGGTCCCAAGCCTCCTCGATGATGCTGAGGAACTCGTGGAACTCGACCGCGGTAACTTGGCAATCGTGTTGTCTTGAAGACGCGAAGCTGAGGATGAATTGCTGGAGATGCGACGATGAAAGAACCTCTCCGAGGCCTTTCACGATTGCACAGTACTGCTGGATCTGTGCTCTTCGAGACCAACAGCACGAACAACAACGAAAGAAGCCTATCTCAGAGTCCTGCGCGCCAAACTGAGTGCATGGTAACGTACTCATGAGTGAAGATCCCGGTAATGATGCTGACTAGTCGAATCTTGCCGGACTTTGCCGAGTCCAAGAGCTCGAATGCTGCTTGGATAGCGTCTCTCCGCTCTTCTTGGGCTTGTCGCTGCGCAGCGGCAAGCTTCTCCGCCACCTCCGGCTCCAGTCTTGATGTTGCAAGGATACTCTGTGGCGTTTGGTTCGAAAGCAACAATATCTTCTGCTTGAGAAGCTCTGGAGAGCACTGGATCTCTCCTAGGAGGTGCTTTGTCAGCTCCGTCCGCAGCTGAAGCAGCATGATCTGCTGGCGTTTGAGCGACCGCACGTCCCGCTTGTGCTGCTGACGCAGCATCCGATTCGCCCTCCGTTCCCTCGCGCGCTCGGCCTCAACTTCGCGCTGCCACATCTCGGAATCTTGTGCGGTGAAGAGACTCCCAGTGCGTCTCAACTTGGCATCGCCCACCAGATTCTCGTCGCGCACTGTTCCAGCAGTAGGCGAGACCGGAGGCAGCTCGAGCTTCATGTACTTGTCAGCGCTGATGCTGTGAAGACGCTGCTTCCGCGCCTGAGCTTTGACGTCGTTCTTCCGGCGGCGAGACTCGGCTGCAGGAGAGATAAAGACCTCCTTTCTCTTCTCCTTCCTAGTCGAAGCCGCCTTACCAGGTGATGTGTCGACGGAATCAACGAGCTTCACGACTGTCTCCACCACTGCAACGGCCACCGAGTACGGGCTGAAGTCCGCCGTCGACTTGTCAGTGTCTCCATCTCCACCGCTTGTGTTCCCAGGTGACCCATGAGGCTTCGAAGTCTGCTGTTCAAGAGCCTGGTCGTGGCTCTCTCCGTCCTCTGGCGGCAGCTCCCACACCGACTCGCCCATGACGTGGTTGTAGAAGTACAAGTTGCCGTCGTCATCGAGGAACGGCTCCCACTTGGCCACGCCTGCACTCGAGCTATCAGGTCGCCCTCGTGGCATTCGGTCGGCTCATGGAGAGCAGAAAGCGGCGACAAGGGCGTCGGGAGGGGAGGATTACCTCGTTCACTGCCTCCATGCGTCCAAAATGGCGTTGAAGCTGCAAATAGCTCGAATAAAATGCCTATCCGAAATATTCGGTCGTCAAATTGCAACACTGTCATCTTTTTCAGAGTTGCAAACGCGAATTTCGCGTTATCGGCGGACGAAATGGAGGCGGCGAGTGCGTCCGCGGGCGCCACGCTGCTGTCGTTCCTGGTCGTCGGCGCGCTCTGGGGCTGCACCAACCCGCTCATCAAGCGCGGTGCGTGGTCTCCATCGCCCTACCATATGTGATGCGTCCCTGGCTAACGCGCAGTGCTCCCCGGCGGCTCAGGCAGCTCGAGAGAGCTGATGTACGCGCGGCAGGACAACTCGCCGCGGGAGATGGCCAGGCAGGCGCTACACCTCGTTAAGAACTGGCGGGTAATGCAGGGTGCATGCGGTTATATACCGTCAGAGGATGGAGGATGGAAGGGAGGGAATACTCACTCACGCTCGACGCTTTGCCGCAGTTTGTGCTCCCGTTCGCGCTCAACCAGAGCGGATCGGTCGCGTACGTGCTCCTCCTCGGGTCCACGGGTGCGTCCATGCGTCTGCTGTACGAGTCGGTTTGTGTGTGTGTGTGTGGGCCTCATTGTGGCAGCGCTGACGATCGCGGCGGACGCGCAGAGATCTCCAACGCCGTGCCCATCTGCAACTCGCTGACGTTCGTATTCACGGCGCTGACGAGTCGGCTGCTGGGCGAGAAGCCGCAGCGGCCCGCGTGTACGGACGAGCTGTTGTATCGGAGGCCTAGTGCGCTCGGGCTGCGGGCTAACGCGTCGGTGCTGCCGCGCAGGGACGTACGGCGGCATGGTGCTCATTCTGCTCGGCGTGCTCATCTGCTTCCAGAGCAAGTCGGGGTAGTGTATCGTCTAAAGCTCAATATCATGTTGTAGAGGTGAAAATAATACGAGTTCAGAAAATATGTGCACTATTTTAGGTGGTATATCACGTTTAGAGTGTCTTGCGCAGTGTTAGAAACGACACCTCCAAACCAAACGCTGCCGTCCGTCACAATCACACAGAGACTCAGGCGATGAGTTCGTGCGGATCGGATGCGGAGGACGAGGACTACGTGCCCGAGGGTGCGTGCGCGCGTCCATTGCGGCGCTTGTGCTCGTCCTTGTACTGCTGTGCGTCCTGACGTCGCTCGCTGTCTGGCTGCCGCAGAGGTTGATGCGCAGCAAGAACCCGAGCGAGGTGAGCGGCCGGCGGATGAAGCAGCAGCAAAGAGCGCTGCGAAGAAGCGCGCGGCAAGCTCCGCGCTCGTGTCCAAGCTCTGGGAAGACCTCAACGAGTCCACCAGCGTGTCCAAGGCGGCGGCGGACCGGTCGGCGAAGGTGGAGCGATCGGTTCGCAGCGCCTTAGTAGGAGGCGACGGACTAGTAAATAACGCATCGACGTGTCCTAGAGCAGCTTCTAAGCGCGCTGACGAGTGGCCGGCCCGCGGACAAGAGGAAGAAGCGCAAGCTGCGCGAGTTTCAGTTCACGGTGCTGAGTGTGGACCCCAAGCGCTCGCGGACGGACCTGGCGGCCGCGAGCCAAAGCTCGACGGTCAAGGAGGTCGTCAAGTTCGCCGGCGTCGAGTACAGGTAGTTAGTTGCGCTTGAAGGAGCTGGGAGAGTTCGTTGACGGCGGCCCTGACCTTCGCCTGCCACCCCTCGCAGTGTGGCGAAGAAGAGCGGCCGTGGAGCGACTGGGTCGGGGATCGACAAGGCGCTGGCGTCGCTGGAGCAGCCCAAGAAGGTGTCGACGATCGAGAAGACGTCCATCGACTGGGACAAGTTCAAGGAGCAGGAAGGCATCGAGGACGAGCTCGCGCAGTACACCAAGGACGGGTACGTGGAGAAGCAGGAGTTCCTGCAGCGACTCGACCTCAAGCGCTTCGAGATCGAGAAGGCCGAGCGAGACAAGCAGCGCAAGCAGCAGCAGCAGCAGCAGCAGTAGGCGGCCAACTATCCATACAGAGGGAAAATCCATGCACTTTCAATCTGTGGGGACTTGCTGCGACCACTCCAAAAAACCTGCGTCGCTCTGCTCAGTCCATGTCCATAGGAACCACATCCGGCGCTGCGTTCTCCTCCGCTGCCGCCTCTCTATTGCCCACGCCGTCTGCCACTGCGTCTTCGTTTCCGCGCTGGTCCTGCGAGCGTTGAATGTACTCCGTGTGAGCCAAGGGCAGCACTGGAACCCAACCAAAGAGTCTATAGCACGAACCTTGTCGTCGCTGTAGAACTCGGCGTCGTGCTGTCGCTTGCCGTCATTGTCGGTGCGCGCGTCCGGGTCGGCGGCGTCCTCGTCCTCCTCGCGCAGCATATGAACTGGCGGCGCCTGGCTCATCTGGACGCTAGGCGCGCCAGTAAGCGCGCGGAGGTTCTCGAAGATCTTGATCCTGTGCGTGGCAACAAACGCCGGGTGAGTCAACCGCACAAGCTGCAGCTCCGATCTACGGCAAAGCCAGCAACGCACTTGCAGTCCTCGAGGTACTCTCTCGAGTTGGCGTTCTCGAGGTCCGGGTCCGGCTCCAGGTGCAGCTTGAACGACGGCGCATAGAACTCAAAGTAGTCGTTGTACGGGATGTTGTTCGACACCTGCTCGTCCAGCAAGATGGACGTCTCGTACGCCCACGCTCGGGACACGTTGCGGATCGTGTACCCTCCGCCGCCAAGCACCAGCATCGGCAGCCCGAAACTCTTGACGAAGCTCACGCACTCGCCATGCCCCTTGGTCGTGACGTTGAAGGAGCCGAGACGATCGCCCGTGAGCGAGTCGGCGCCGCACTGGAGAACAACCGCCGAGGGCTGGAAGGACTCCATGACCTTCTGGATCACGGGTTTGAAGATGCTCTCGTAGCTCTCGTCCGTCATACCGCTCAGCAGCGGGAAGTTGACGGCGTAGTACTTGCCGTTCTTGGCGCCAACGTCCTAGACACAGGTCGTCCAGACGGTCAGCATGGCGATCAATCGAACGGTGTATCCCTGAATGCAAAGTCGAAAGGAGCACCTTGATATCGCCCGTGCCCGGGAAGAAGTCGCCGTACTTGTGGAACGACACCGTCATCACCCGGTCCGTCACGTAGAAGGCTTCCTCCACTCCGTCGCCGTGGTGCACGTCAATGTCAATATACAATACGCGAGGGTGATACCTGCCGCACGCACGCGCGCACAGTCAGGAAGGAGCCCGTCAGCATCATACGACTCAGAGCAATGACACGACATCGCCCACCGTACTTGAGCAGCTCCAGGATGCCCAGGACGATGTCGTTGACGTAACAAAAGCCCGATCCCTCCGACTTCTTGGCGTGGTGCAGTCCGCCTGCCCAATTGATGGCGATGTCGCACAAGCCGTGGTTCAGGCGGCTGACCGCGTCTGGATCGCAGCCACGAGGGAGCGTCGTCAGCGCCTGGCCCAACAGACGCACCTCCATTCACCGGACTCACTCACCGAGCGTCCCGCCAGAGTAGATCTGGCAAAAGTCGAACAGGCCGTCGAACACGGGGCAGTCCGTCAGCTCGCCCAGGTTGACTGCGCATTTGGCCGCACACGATCCGCGTTAGTTACCTCCGCGTATCGATAGATAGATAGAGAGAGAGGCTCTCGCTCGGCTGCTTACACTTCTGCAGCTCCGCGGCCAAGTCCTTCTGGCTCGAAGGGCTAACGCGCTGGAGAAAGTCGACGTAGTCCGCCGCGTGGAACGCCTTGATCTCGTTCGGGGACGCCCAGTGCGGCTCCTGCACGTGAGGGGGAAGGGCACCACCAGGCGCACGGTCAGCGAGCGGACAGCTATGCGCACATCGGCTCCATCAGGCGGCACACACGCACAAAGATGTCCATCTTCCGGTACAGGTCGTAGTTGACGACCAAGTGGTGCGCCAGCTTCATGCGGTGCGGCTTCATCGGGTGGCCCGGCCCATAGTAAAAGTGGCCCTCCTCGGCTGCGCAGCACACCACAACAGGTCAGCAGCTGCGCCGTGACCCCTCGCGCCGAACTTCGCACGCCTCGGAAGGCGGCGATTGAGGCCAAGCGGGGGATGCAGGGGCGACGCGAGCGAGCGCTTAACGAGCGCAGAAGACTCAAAGGGCCGTGTGGCCGAGGGACGTACGGTGGTAGAAGTAGGAGACGCGCTTCTTGGTGGCGCTCGCCATGGGTTGCGGCTTCACCCGCTGATAGCGAGGCGAGGACTGGCGCGCGGGTAAAATGGGGG
Source organism: Phytopythium oedochilum (assembly GCA_023338025.1). Lineage (NCBI taxonomy): Eukaryota > Oomycota > Peronosporomycetes > Pythiales > Pythiaceae > Phytopythium > Phytopythium oedochilum. The sequence continues at coordinate 10,707 of JAADXX010000276.1, read as the reverse complement.
GCGTGGTCCTCTGGGGTTTTATATTTTGGGGAGGATGTGATTCAGCAGGTTTTGCAGTGATCTGATCCCAAGTGCAGCCAACTCGGCTTCAAGCGAGGGTCTGGACCTTCAGTGCTCGCGGGCAAGGGATCCACATAGGCTCGGCATGCTGCACCGCGACCGAAAGCGGCAGAGCCTGCTCGTCGACCAGCTTGGCAACAGTGAGGTTTCCATTGTTGGGCTCGCACGAGCAACAGCCACGATGGTCAGTGATGCTCTCCGATGCCAGTACATTACGCGCGATGCCCGTGGACGCTTGGTTGATCCTCGCTGGCATTGACGCACATCAGGCAACTAAAAGTATCTATGCCAATGATCAGCGATGACCAGCGCGGTGTAGTATTTGCGAATCAACACTGCATCTGACTCGTGGAGCAGCGGCTGGGAGCCCGAATCTTTTCTCTCCAGTTCGTCCACACCTTCTGTGCGGTGAAGTCAAGTAATGGCAGCAGAGGCAGCAACTCGTGGTGGCAGTAAGACCGACAGGGTATCTACCATCCAGCCCGTCATTTCATTAACTATTCAAGCGCTGCTGGAGCTACGAATGACGCTGTTGCGGATAGCAACATGGCATAATGGACTGCTGGGCTGCGTTGGAAAGCGTTGGCAAGCAGACTCTCGCATGCAATCCTGAACGCCTCCTAAGTTGTCATCACTGCGTCAAAGGTACGAGCTCTACGCCGGCAGCTACGGATCGATATCCATCGAGACTCCATCGTCGCTGATCTGCTGGTCGAACTGGTTCTCCTTCCGCTCGCCATCGTCCTCGTTTCCACGTTGGTCCTGCCACCAGCGACCAGAATTGCCAGAATGATCCATTAGAGGAATCGCCCGAACAAATATCACGGCGCAATTGCATACCTTGTCGTCTCGGTAGAACTCAGCATCGTGCTGCCGTTTGCCGTCATTGTCGGTGCGTGCGTCGGGATCGACAGCGTCCTCGTCTTCTTCACGGAGCATGTGAACTGGTGGAGGGAGATTCATTTGCACGCTAGGAGCCCCCGTGAGCGCGCGAAGGTTCTCAAAAATCTTGATCCTGTGGGGAAGAACACATTATGAGCATCGCTCCTGCTGCGAATGTCACGACGCGATAGTGTGTGAGCACGTACTTGTGCTTCTCGAGGTACTCTTTCGAGTTGTCGTTCTTCAGCTCAGGGTCCGGTTCGAGATGCAGCTTGAACGTTGGCGCGTAGAACTCGAAGTAGTCGTTGTACGGAATGTTGTTGGACACCTCTTGGTCGACGAGGATGGATGTCTCGTACGCCCACGCCCGCGCCACGTTTCGCATTCTATAGCCGCCCCCACCGACCACGAGCATCGGAAGGCCAAAGCCTTTCACGAATCGCACGCACTCGCCATGACCTGTTGGTATCAACGATGGGTCAACGCACTGTTCCTGACCAGAGTGTGCGAGCATCACAGCTCACTCACCGTAGGTTGTCACGTTGAAGCACCCGAGGAGATCGCCTGTCAGCGAGTCTGCTCCACATTGGAGTACGATTGCAGACGGCTGGAAGGTCTCCATCACTTTCTGAATGACCGGCTTGAAGATGCCTTCGTAGCTTTCATCATCCATTCCGCTGTGCAAAGGGAAGTTCACCGCGTAATACTTGCCCGCTCTTGCGCCAATATCCTGCCAGCAGCAACGCGACATCCCGCAGATGAACTTTTGTGTAGCCCATAGCCAATCCAACAACACGGCACAAACGCACCTTGATGTCGCCAGTGCCTGGAAAGTAGTCTCCGTACTTGTGAAACGAGACAGTCATGACGCGGTCTGTCACGTAGAAAGCCTCCTCGACGCCGTCTCCGTGGTGAGAATCGATGTCGATGTACAGGACTCGAGGATGAAACCTGAATCGCAGCATCAAGATGGTTGGAACTGGAGAAACCCTCGTCCAGTCCAAACTGCGCACGCACTTAAGCATCTCCAAGATCCCCATCACAATGTCGTTGACGTAGCAGAACCCGGATCCTCCCGCTTTCTTGGCGTGATGGAGCCCGCCGGACCAGTTGATGGCAATATCACACAGCCCGAAATTCAGTCGGCTCACCGCATCTATGCCACATCCAGCCAAGCACGTTATATGCCGAGCGGAGCCACAACGCCCAGGATTCGCCGTCGGGTTCCACGCATACCTAGCGAGGCTCCAGCGTAGATCTGGCAAAAGTCAAAGATGCCGTCGAAGACGGGGCAGTCCGTGTCGCTCGTTTCACCAAAGTTGACTGCCAGGCAAATGAAGAACGCGCCGTCTCGTAAACACCCATATCAGCGAGGTCGTCGTCAGACAGGTAGACTTACATTTCGCGAGGTCCGCATTCATGTCGCGCTGGTTGGCTGGGCTCACTCGCTGGAGGAACTCGATGTAGTCAGGTGCGTGGAAGACCTTCATCTCCTCGGCCGACGCCCAGTGAGGCTCCTACGCCCATCGCAGCGGCGCATACCACGACGCGTCAGCTCTTCGCTTGGCGCCACATTGGCCTCGACCGCGCTTCCCACGCATCCGAGCACGTACGAATATGTCCATCTTGCGATAGAGGTCATAGTTGACGACCAGGTGGTGGGCCAGCTTCATGCGGTGCGGCTTCATCGGGTGGCCCGCGCCATAGTAAAAGTGCCCGACCTCCGCTGTCGCGCACGTTAGTTAACAGCAAGCGTTCGATCCGTCAAAAGTCGGTACGCCGCCATGGAGATTCGATTCGGCCCGGCTCAAGCAATCAACCAGGCCGCGAACACGCAGTAAAGCAGCGAGCCGAGCGGCCAGACACGGCGAACACGGGTGGCGGACGTACGGTGGTAGAAATAGGAGACGCGGCGCTTGGTGGCGCTCGACATGGCTGGCGCTAAGGCGTCTCGAGTGCTCTCTCTGCTTGTCCGAAAGGCTTGGCCGCCGCCTTTCTCGCCTGCCGCCCGCGTCGAAAATGGCCGAGTGACACGCGAGTCGCAACATACCCAGCAACTTCTCGAGCAGTACCGTGCTCGGAGTGATGGTCCAGACAGAAGTGCGTCGTTTGGCGAGTTCAACTATTGTAGCAACTTATACTCGTGCTGATCATGATGTCTATATTTCTGGATATACTAGTTTTAAAACCTCTTATAATAAGTATCAGGTGTGTCAACGTGTCTGCGCATCCGATCCGTCTCTCTAGATTAATGAGGCACCGCGCCGAATACAAGCCGCCCATTTCCCAATCTGCCGCCACCTCCACCCTTTCCCGACCGGACGGGCGAGCATGCGATCCTTCGCGCGCGTCTCCGCTGCGGGCGCTAGGCGCGCGGCCTTCAGCACGGGCGGGCCGGCGGCCAAGAAGGCGGTGCCCATCCACCCAGGTGTGGCGCTCGCCGTGGGCGGAGGGGCGGCGGCGGCCGTGCTCGCCGCCTACAACGGCATCGTGCCGCACGAGTGGGTCATCAAGCAGCTGGCGGACCCCATGATGCCTGTGGTGCGGCTCTTCCCGCCCGAGACGGCGCACCAGGTTGCTGTCAAGGCCGCCGCGTTCGGACTCATCCCCAAGGTTCGTGTTCTGCGCGAGCCACTCACTCGCCTGTCCAGTCCCGGGCTTGACGTGCTCTGCATGGCTTCTTGCGTTGCTGCAGGACGACAGGACGGACGCGCCGCAGCTGCGCGTGCACGCGTTCGGCTTGGACTTCCCGAACCCGATCGGCATGGCCGCGGGCTTTGACAAGAACGCCGAGGCCGTCGAGGGCATCTTCGACATGGGCATGGGAGCGGTCGAGATCGGCAGCGTCACGCCCAAGCCGCAGGTGCGTTCGTCGTTCTGGTGGCTTGCTGGGAAACCACGGGGCCGCTGCTTATGGTCGACTGTTTGTCGGATGGATCCGATCAGCCGGGAAACCCCAAGCCACGCGTGTTCCGCCTGTACGAGGACCGCGGCGTCATCAACCGCTACGGCTTCAACAGCGCCGGGCTCGACGAGGTCGCGCGCAGCCTCGACAAGTACGTCTCGACGCGCGAGATCTCGGCCGTGCACCACCGCACGGGCGTGCTCGGCGTGAACCTCGGCAAGAACAAGACGACGGAGGACGCGGCGGCGGACTACGTGCTCGGCGTGCACGCGCTCGGCAAGTTCGCCGACTACCTCGTCGTGAACGTGTCGTCGCCCAACACGCCGGGACTGCGCTCTCTTCAGGGCAAGAAGCAGCTCCAGGAGCTGCTCGTGCGCGTGCTGGCCGCCCGGGACGAGGTGCAGAACGAGGAGAAGCGCAAGATCCCGTTGCTCCTCAAGATCGCGCCGGACCTCACCGGCGACGACAAGCAGGACATCGCCGATGTCGCGCTCCAGCTCCAGCTCGACGGCCTCATCGTGTCCAACACGACCGTCAGCCGCCCGGACTCGCTCAAGAGGTGATTTCGCTGTGGTGGTGCAGATGTGATCGAACCCATGCCTGTTGATAATGGCGGGTGTGTTTACGATGTGCGCAGCTCGAACAAGGTGGAGACGGGCGGTCTGAGCGGCGCGCCGGTGCGGGAAATGTCGACGAAGGTGCTGTCAGACATGTACAAGCTGACGGGCGGCAAGATCCCGTTGATCGGCGTGGGCGGCATCTCGTCGGGCAAGGACGCGTACGAAAAGATCCGCGCCGGCGCGTCGCTCGTCCAAATGTACTCGTGCCTCATCTACGAGAGCCCGCTGGCGATCGCTCGCGCCAAGCAGGAGCTCGTCCAGCTGCTGGAAGCCGACGGGTACCACCACATCTCGGAGGCGGTGGGTGCGGCGCACAAGAAGTGAATGCGCGGGCGGGCGGCGCAGGCTGGATCCTTGTTGCCTTGTGTCAGGTTAACGCGCGTCCTCTTCCTCCTGCGACGTCGAGCGGCATCACACTTACAACTCAACAACCTTCGCCGTTGTGCACATCTCGCACTCCGCCTCGGTATCATCGTTGACGTATGTGCAGGCCGGGCATACCCACACGAGCGTCTCGCCGACTGAGCTGCTGGCGTTGAGGTCGCGAAGCCCGCTGCCAGTCGCCGCGTCCCCTCCGCTGTCGCCACCGCTGCTACTTGCTGTCGTTCCAACGCGCGAGAGGAACACCGAGTCCTGAAACCCAACTTCAGGCTCGTTCCCTTCAAAGAGCGCCAGATCGTCCGCGCTGTCTTCCGACAGGCGCATGAACACGGCGTCGCCAGCTTTGATGCTGCACGCGAATCACAATACAACACGGTCAGTGCGCGCATCTATTGGCATGAGCAGTGGGAGCACGCGTACGTACCCGCTCTGCTTCAGGGTCCGCTGGTCCTCCAGCACTTCTCCCTTGAAGTACAGTCGCTGGCGGACGGGGAGCGCGTCAATCTCCGCGTAGATCTTCGCCTTCAGCATGTACACCGTGTCGGTCGCGTTCGCAGGGATCAGCCACGTGGACGCCGACCCCGGACGGATCCGCTTCGAGCGACGGCGACCCGATACGTCCGCCTCCGCGGTCAGCGACTCTCCGGTTGGGACCGGCTGATCGGGGAGCAGAAGCTGGACGTTCACGATGCGGTTCTCGAAATTCTCGAGCTCACATCGAAGCGCTTGCTTCTCCACCTTCTCGCAATCGGCGCAGCGCACAACCGCGTCGTTGTCATCCATGCACTCGAGCGGGATCACATTGTCCGGACACTCGTTGCCGAAGGCTTCCACCTGGCACGACACCAGGATTGACGCGTAGGTGCAGCGACTCCAGTGAACATGCCCGCTGCCGCGGTCGAGCAAGGCGTAGAAGAACACCGCGGTCGGATCGCCGTAGAGGTCCACGAGCTGCACCATCTCGTCCTGTGTGACGAACTCGACGGTCACATCGTTGCGATTGACCGGAGCTCCTCCATCAAGTGCAGTCACCAGGTTCTGAGGCAGTATCAGCTGCCCGTGCTCACACAGAAGCGGGCCTGACGACAGCGGCGATGGGAACGCATGGTCGACATCGCGGATGTACTCTCGCCACTCGAGCATCCAGCTTCGTGGCAAGACAAACATGCGCAAGCTCGCGCTCAGCGCCAGTTTAGAAGGGTTGTAGCCATGGGATCCTGAGAGCGCAAACACTTCGCTCAGCAGGAACGTGCCACTATCGTCGCTTGATGACGAACTCGCTTTCTTCCGGTACAAATGCGCCAACGCGGGACGCTCAAGCACTTGGTCTCGACACGCGCGCTCGATTTGCATGGTTTCCTCTGTCGCGGCCTCGTTTATCTTGCACTCTGGACATGGTTCAGCGGTCTCAGCGCGGAAGACCTGGCTGGGAGCAAACTTGGAGGTGAGATACATCCACGCTTCAGCAGACAGGACGCGATATTTGCGCTTCTCGAGCGTCAGATTGCCGTGCGCACACGTAATGTCTGCGTTCAGGGGGGCCAGCCACACCGGTTCCGAGTCAGCAGACTCGGCGGAATCCCCCTCGGGCACACAGTGTTGGTGCAAGTCTTGCTGCACTAGGCCGTTTGTTTTCCCTTTTTTGGCGATTGCCAGCAACTGCTTGTGGACGCCTTGTAGGTGGGTCTTGTAGCTTGAAATCCACGCCCGGCTCATGAAGTACCCGCCATTGACAGTTGAGCTGCCAGTCTTTAGCAGACCTAGCTCCCGCTCCACCTCCTTGAGCTGCTCTGCGTCGTCGGAGAGTTTCCCGCGGAACCCCTGCTCACACCGGACGCATCGATAGGTCGAGGCTTCAAATGCGAACGGAGCATCCAACTTCTCTGGGGCGTCGGTGTTCGAAGCCTTCACGTCGCACGTCTTCTTCAGGTAATCAAACAATTTCGCAGAAATCCGCTTCAACTTTGGCACCGTCTCGGGAGAGAATCTTGCCGGGGGAGACGCCGTATCATCATCGGCGACCGATTTCCTCCGCTTCGATCTCCGCGTGCTTTCAGTCACAGCAGACGTGCTCGACGCGGAATCGACACGACAGTGGAGGCAGCACAGGTGTGACACATCCATCGGCTTGGAGAACGGAATGTCCTGCTCGCGCAACGGCGACGCGGCAACTGACGTCTGGTCTCCGCTGGCGCTTTTTTCGTCATCGTCATCGATCGCAATCACCCCGCCCGGCGAGTCGCCTTCGTCTGTCTTGCTGTCGTCTTCTACGTCAACGAAAGTAGGAGAGTCCTTGTCCTGCGTCTCGTCATCCTCTTCGTCTAGCCGAACAGCACTTTGGGGTTGCCTTCCTGACGCAGAGTCCGTGCCAGTGACCAAGTCCTCCTCGCCCGTGATCCAATCACGGAGCCATTTTGCATCGACCCAATAGAAGCTCGTGGCGGACGGATCGACGTACGGGTGCTCCTTCTCAAAGAAACGCTTATACGCATCGATGCGTTCCGCGATGCGCTTCTCCATCCCTTCCACCTTGCTCCGATACTCTTCCGCTTCAGCTTCGAACGCCGTGTTCAGAGTTTCAACCTCGTTCAAGCACTCAGGAGATGGTTTGACGACTGCTTGAGCTTCAGTGGTGGCACTTCTGGCCACGGCGGAATGATCTCGTACGTACAGCAGCATGTAGATGTCACGTGACCGGATCTTCTTGCCTTGAACCTCCGTTACGTTTGCAGACGTTGACGATCCCATACGAGTAACGACAGTATCGTCAAACTCATACCAGCTCACAGAAGTTGACTCGCCATTTTCACTCTTTGGGTACGCGACTGAGGCAGTGTAGTGGCCCACATGTGCGCTTTTCCCGCGGTGGTTGAGGTAGCCGGAGAGGCGATAGACAGCGTCACCCGCGTCTGTGAACGCCTGTGCGCTGCCGCTTCTCCGAAGCATCTCCGTCATGTTGAGCGTCTCGTTGATCTCGATGACATCCTGGCACATCCAGAGCCGTCTTTCAGTGAGGGCACGCATAAACAAGCTAGCCCATCAAACCAACGAACGTACCATAAGCTTTTTCTTGCGGCCTGCATTCGCGTCGTAGACAAAGCGCATAAGCTGGAACGTAATGGTGTCCGGGAGCTGATTCGGGTCGAGCTCGAGGTACCGCTCCGCGGACTCTTTCGAGTCGCAGTGCTCGCAAAAGTACTTGTTCTCGCCCTCGAGCACTTCGGGCGATAGGTACGACGCGATCGAGTCCTCCAGCGTCTTGTGGCCTTTGATATTGAGCGACTGATCAGTCCGAGGCAAACAGAGAGCCGCACCACGAGCGTGAGATCACTCTCCAACAACGACAATTCCACGCATGGCAAGAGCAGCGCGCCTTACAATCTCATAGTACGAAGACGGGCGGAGCGAGCGCGTCTTGCAGCGCAGGCACTTGGTCACGTAGTTCATGTGTCCCTGGAAGATGCGGTCCACGAGGTTCCAGTGGGCCGTGACGCGCGACTGGCAGAAGATGGTGCGCAGGTGCGCCAGCAGCAGCTTGTTGAACTCCTGCGCGTCCTGCTGCACGACGTTGTTGAGCGCGAGCGTCGAGGCGAACTCCGTCGGGTCGTACAGGCCCTGGTTGCCGAGCTGCATGTGCGCAAACAGCTTCTGCAGCGCGCGCATCTGCAGCACCTGCTGCTCGCTCACGCCCTGCTCCTTGGGCATCCACTCGTACACGGCGCGCCGGAAGGGCAGGTTCACGAACAGGCACTGCAGCATGCTGTTCAGGTAGCACGTCGCGCCGAGGTTGCGCAGCCCGCAGGGCAGCGGCGCGGCGCCCTGCTTGCTGGTCCCGCGCCGGCGCTCGCGCGGGTCGTCGCCAAACACGCGCTGGATCATCTTCTTGCCCTGCCACACGCCCTGTCCACACGCGCGTCCCACACACACACACACTGGTAAGTCCCATAGTGCGCGATCCAACACCGGAGACGGCCAGACGCACCTTGTGGTGCTCGCCAAGCCCGTAGAGGCAGTTGGGGTTGTCCGCGCAGTTGCGAAGCGCTCCAGGGACCGTGGGCTTGCCGCTCCTCCGGCGCTGGTGGTCCGCGGGCCGGCACGGCCGCATGCCCAGCCGGTACGGGTCGTTGATGCGCGACTCGCGCGCGGCGGCCGCGGCGGCCTCGCCCGCGCCGCTCTCGCGCTTCCGCTTGGCCCGCACCATGCTTCTCCGTCCCGCCCGCGAGAAAGGCCCTCCTCACAGGATGAACTGGGTTTGTGTCGGCGGAAAGGCTCCCTTTTTGGGAATGCGAGATCGCGGATTGGATAAAAAGGCTACTTATCCTTTTATACCCAACCGAAAGGCTTGTCTGTGCGGAAACTGACGCGGACTGGCTGAAAATGCGAAACGGTACACTGTTCCCTGTGTTAATGCAGGTTTTTTACTTGCCCGCCGAGGTTTTATCGGGGCGTCGCGGCTGGTTGGTTGGTGGCGAAAGCGAGCCAGCCATGGCGCGCGGAGGATGGCGGCGCCGGCACAATTCATCGCTCTTTGGGAAGAAGAACAGGACCGGACAGCAGCCATGGCGACGCAGCGCGAGGAGGACATCAAGATGATGCTGGCCGCGCAGGTGCACATCGGCACGCGCAATGCCGAGGCCAAGATGGCCGACTACATCTGGCGCCGCCGCAACGACGGCATCAACATCATCAACGTGGGCAAGACGTGGGAGAAGCTCATGCTGGCGGCGCGCGTGATCGTGGCGATCGAGAACCCGTCGGACGTGATCGCCATCAGCGCGCGCCCGTACGGCCAGCGCGCCGTGCTCAAGTTCGCGCAGTACACGGGCACGGGCTCGATCGCCGGCCGCTTCACGCCCGGCACGTTCACGAACCAGATCACCAAGCAGTTCCGCGAGCCGCGCCTGCTGATCATCACGGACCCGCGCACGGACGCGCAGGCGGTGCGCGAGTCGGCCTTCGTCAACGTGCCCGTGGTCGCCTTCTGCGACTCGGACTCGCCGCTCGAGTACGTCGACGTGGCCATCCCGGCCAACAACAAGGGCAAGCTCTCGATCGGCCTGCTCTACTGGCTGCTCGCGCGCGAGGTGCTGCGCCTGCGCGGCACCATCTCGCGCGCGCTGCCGTGGGAGGTCGCCGTTGACCTCTTCCTCTACCGCGACCCGGAGGAGCTCAAGAAGGCCGAGGAGGCCCAGGCGGGCGCCGCCGAGGAGGCCCAGGCCCGCGCCGGCTGGGGCGACGCCCCGGAGGCGACCGCCGAGCCCACGATCTTCGCGCCGGCCGCCGCCGCTCCCTCCGAGTGGACCTCGACGGCCGCCACCGAGTGGTCGGGCGAGGCCGCCCCGGCCGCCGCCGCCTCGAACTGGGACGCCCCTGCCGCCGCCGGCGCCGCCACCAGCTGGGACTAAGCGTCCGTACGCCCTGCCTCGGACTCGCCTCTCGGCGTCATGGTGCGAGCGCTGTCTCGCCCAAAGGGATCATCCTGATGAAGACTCGAGCAAGCGGGTGGGGCGCAAGGGCGCGCGACCGCTTTGGCTGTGCGTGGGACGCATGGAATAGACGACGGTGTTAAGCGATGGCACCTGGTTAATGCGACCGGAATCGCCGGCATGAAGCGGCCAATACACTCCCTCCTGCTCGCTTGCTGCCGACGTGCTGCGTTCCCGTGTTGGGCTCAACGTACAGGTCTATTGCACAGCTTCCTCTCTATATCTCTCTACTCGAGCTCGAGCGCGTCGAAGACGACGGACGCGTGCAGGAACGTCTGGGCCGGGTCGGTCGCGCCGCTGGCAATGGTGAGCGCGATCGTGTTGCTGCCGGTCACGAGCGCGCTGGCGGGGATGGCGTACTCGTACAGCTTGT
>JAADXX010000275.1:0-33403 GCA_023338025.1 Phytopythium oedochilum | reverse complement strand
GCGCGCTCTTGGTTGCTCTGAGTCAGCATATCAGACGGCGTGGATCTCCCGATATCTAAAATAGAAATTTGGGCTGAGTGGTTTTGCTAATTTGGGCTGTTTGGATAGAATTTTCGTTATTGGTTGATGAGCCATAACTTTTGGGCCAATGGAAACCTAGATATGATGGTATTTCTTAAAGCTTACCAATCAAAACAAGATGCTTTAAAATGAGTTAATCCTTGATCTGCAGATAGAGCTGATCTTGAGGATTATCCTCATACTTTAATATTGGGCACAACGTTTCTGTGGCCCCCAAACCGGTACTGCAAGTGTAGACAGCTAAAAATGCCTGCATACCTTGCACGTTTTTGCGTCTGCCTTGCAGAAATGCACATTGTCGCTGTGCTGGAGTTGGAACTTTCCTTCAGCTTCCTCGTACTGCAATCAGATCTTCTCAAGCTCGCGATTTGACAGAATCGAGCACGCTGGTGTCATTTTGCCCAATTTTTTTTAAACAGAGGAAGTATTAAGATTAAAAGGCTAAATTTATATAACCAAATAATTTAAGACATTATTAGGAGTGAAGTTACCATAAATCATAAATGTAATCATCACTAAAAAAGGATTTATCATAAATTATAAATGTTATCAAAACTAAAAAATATTAATTTTTCGGTTTTAAATCAGTAGAATCATAAATGTCATCAAGATTAAAAACACTTTTTTTTGCTTTAAATCAGTAGAATCGATACTTTTCCTATCTTATTTCGATACTTTTGTATTCTTTTTTTGTGCTCAGGTGTAGAGGTACAAGGTATAGAATAATGTGGCCATGTAATTGTTGCACCAGAAGATAATAATATAATAGTATTTAATAAAGGAATTCCCTAAGCATTTACAGTTTCAATACCTAATGGAGGCCATAAAGAGCCTATTTCATACCTTGTACCCCTGGCCCTCGAATAAAGTCGTCAATATTTCTATAGATTTTTGTAAGAAAACAATAAACAAAAACTTTATTGTATTTTATTTATTTTAATAAGTAGTATTTCAAAACTTGAAATGTATTTTTAGAAATAATTACGGAATGTACCTTTTCTAAGGTTTTACCCGATGTGAGGTTTTATTATATTTCGCAGCAAATGAGCTACTACCGGTATTAAATCACTACCTACCGGTAATTTCCGTTTCCGCCAGCCAATTTTTTCGCGCATCAACGCTTCTTTCGCCAGTATACAAACGCCAAGTGGTTTCTCCTCCCTGTGATAAGCGCCAACGACGAGTACCTCGTCGAGCGAGAGAGAGCAAGGATGGACACACTCTCCGATCCCATCGCGAGCTCCGCGGCGGCCAGCAGCAGCAGCAGCAGCCACAGCAGCGTTCTCTCCTCGGCAGTCTCCGCTGCCGCGTCCTCCTCCGGCCTGTCTCCTCCCCCTGCACACCGCGCGACGGACGCCATGAGCGCCGCGCAGCCGCAGCAGCCGCACCAGCCGGTCGTGGCCGAGCTGCTGGCGTGGATGCGCGCGCACGGCGCGGACGTGGGCCGGCTGGAGATCCGCTACCTGGGCAAGGACGAGGGCCACGGCGTGTTCGCGGCGCAGGCGCTGCGCTCGGGCGACGTGACGATTCGCGTGCCGTTCCGGCTCACCATGTCGGTCGAGTCGGCCGCGGCGTCGGACCTCGCGCCGGTGCTCGGCGCCTACCGCGAGCTGCCGCCCGACGAGGTGCTGGCGCTGCACCTGATGCACGAGCGTGGCAAGGGCGCCGGGTCCTTCTTCGCGCCCTTCTTGCGCTCGCTGCCGCGCGCGTTCGACCTGCCCGTCTACTGGTCGGACGAGCAGCTGCAGGAGCTCGCGGGCACCAACGTGCTGCTGCTCACGCAGATGATGAAGCGGCAGCTCGCGCAGGACTTCGCCGGCATCCACTCGACGCTCATGGACGAGTTCCCGGACGTGTTCGCGCCGCGCGCGAGCGGCCCGAACGGCGGAGAGTACGTCCGGCCGACGCTCGCCGACTACGAGTGGGCCATGGGCGTCATCTGGAGCCGCGCGTTCGGTGTCACGCGCGGACAGACGTACATGCACGTGCTCTGCCCCGCCATGGACATGTTCAACCACGACGTGCGGCTGCGCAACCCGCTGGACGACTTCGTGCGCTTCGACGCGGACGCGCAGACGCTGGAGCACCGCGTCTGCTCGGACAGCGGCGCCGTCTCGACCGGAACGCCGCTGCTCATCAGCTACGGCCAGTACTCGAACGCCAAGCTGCTCTACTCGTACGGATTCGCCGTGCCCACGAACGCGCGGCAGTCGCTCGACCTGTGGATGAAGGTGCCGCCGAGCGACCCGTACTCCAAGCTCAAGCAGACGCTGCTCGACTCGAGCGAGCTCACGCGCGAGCAGACGTACGACTTCCGCGGCACGCTCTTCCCGGACGACATTGACGAGCGCCTGCTCGCCACGCTGCGCGTCATCCTTCTGGACGAACAGGACATCCGCCATTACAAGAACGTACGTAGTGCGCAACCGCACGGATGGGGATGACTGGCCAGCCACTTCTGACAATGCGTGCGTTGTGTCTAACTGACTGACACAGGCGTTCGAGGAGTCGATCGTGAGCGTGCGCAATGAGCTGGCGGTGTATGAGAACCTGCAGCTGACGTGCCACCGGAAGCTGTCCAACTACCCGACCACGTGAGTTGCCGCTTGGTCGCTTGGCAGATTGTCTGTCGCTGGTCTGACCGAGCGCCTTCGCTGCTGCTCAGCATTGAAGACGACCGCGTGATCCTCAAGAGCGCGCAGCTGCAGCGCGACTCGCGGTTGGCGTTCGCCGTGCAGGTCCGGCTCGAGGACAAGCTCGTGCTCGCCGGGGTCATCGCGACGCTCGACGCGTGGAAGCTCTCGCTCGCCACCGACCCGGCCGCGTACCCTCCTCACTCGACGCGGCGAGCCAAGTGCGAGCTCAAGCCGGCCGCGCCGGCCGTCTAGTGCCGAGACGAGGTCCCGGAGGGTACGAGGCTGTTGTGGCCGTGAAATACGCAAATGTCTGACTGCTTTTGGTAGCGTGGCTGCTGTATTATAGTGAGTGTAAACGCGTTGCAGCCTACGCGAGAGAGACTGACGACAAGGCTGCTGGGAAGCTGCAGGCTGTATGCAATGACTCCGACTGGTCTAGTTGGCGATCTTGCGCTCGAGCAGCTGGCGCAGCACGCTCGGCGTGAACATGCCGATCCGCGCTTCGACCTCGGTGTCGCGCAGGTACTTGGCGCCGCCGATGTGGCCGCGGCAGGTAGGCGCGCCGCAGAGGCAGTCGAACTTCTCGTCCATGTCCCACTCGCTCGTGGTGTAGTCGAACGACAGGTGCTCGCCCTCGCGGATGTCGCGCAGCGCGACGAAGGACACCTCCGGCCGGCCCTCGGCCATGACGAGCTTGGTGTTCGGCGCGCAGCTGTGGTTCACGAACTCGAGCCCGCCGTGGAACTCGAGGTGCTCGTCCGCGCTCACCTGGATCGTGAACCGCGTCGGCTTGTCGAACTGCAGTGAAGGGGGGGGCACAAAAAGCTTGTCAGTTTATGGTCATGGTGCTGCTGTAGATTCCCAGCTGAGAGACTCACGAAGACGCCAGGGGCAGTGCCGACGACGCTGCCCTTCTCGAGGTCCCGCGCTGCAACAGCCGACCGCCAGAACTCGTTCCTGTCATGTGACATGGCAGCAATGTCCCGAGTCATCAGACCGTGCGCAACGACGTCCGCTCATGGATAGCCGCATTGACGTACACTTGCTCAATGACGAACCGGCCCTGGGCGTTCTCGGGCGCGTAGCGAGTAGGAGCGGCGCTCTGGGCCTTGCTGGGCTCGCCGTTGACCGCCGGCATGGCGGCGAAATGGCGGCGCGCGGCGGTCTTGGCGGCGGCCGACGAGGACGAGAGCACGCGGCGGCTGAGCATGGCGGCGGCTGGGCTTCTTGGCGGCGGGTCGAGCTGCTGCGTGTGCTGAGGAGCTAAAGGGAGAGTGATCACGGCGAGTGCAAGCGCGCTTGGGAGCTTGGGAGAGCCGCAGGAGCAGCGGGAAGGGTGAGGGGTCAGAATGAGGAGCAGCAGCAACTGGTGTCGATGGCGGCGTTGACTTGCGCAAAACGTGGCGACGTCGATTTTGTGCGTTGCGTTTTTCGTGCATACGGCAGCCAAGATAGGATAGTGGGACATGTGCGACCTACGAAGAACTGTAAACTTCAGCATGCGTTAAGTGGCGGTTTGATAGGCTATGGTACAGTATACAAATTTACTTCGAGACCTGAACTGAATACTCTCACTCGACTCTGTGAGCGAGAAACGTCCTCGCGGGAGACATGACCAATCAGCGAATGCAAGAGCTCGGCGTCGCTGCCCATGCTTGGGCGATTTTACTCCTGTTGCAGTACGCGAGCCATGATTGGCTGGCACCTGAAACGGACGATCGCGATCCTCAGAAACGATCTTCTGTTGACGAATGTATCTAGCGTTGCTTCGAAGTTTTGGCTTGGCATCCAGCTAAGTCGACAACACGCCGAACTTGAAGTTCTGGGAGCTGCAACGCGACGACTTTACGGTACAGTACAGGTAAACATTTTTGGCGCGTTTTTATCATAAACGGACAAATTGTTCGCGATTATACCAAAACATGGTC
This sequence comes from Phytopythium oedochilum, assembly GCA_023338025.1. Classification (NCBI taxonomy): domain Eukaryota; phylum Oomycota; class Peronosporomycetes; order Pythiales; family Pythiaceae; genus Phytopythium; species Phytopythium oedochilum. The sequence continues at coordinate 28,758 of JAADXX010000275.1, read as the reverse complement.
TATTGGCAGGAAAGGATCTATCCAAATGTAAGATATAGTACCGTGTTCTGCAAATTTGAAGAAGCAATATATCATGCCATTTTGGCGGATTCGCAGCTTGAAGAATCTTCTGGAGATCTCAGACCGCGTGGAAGCGCTAAGTTGTCAACCTCAAACGCGCAAACTTGGTCGCTGCTGTACTTGAAGCCTTGCCAAGGATGTGGCGGATTGCGGTCCCGAGAAAGTGCGTCCATCAACTCGTCGCAGTGTGTACACCAACTTCCTTCATCATCTCCCGCGTCGGACTGCGAACATGAGGAGGTGGCGTCACCAAGTGAAGTCAATGCGTGCAAACGCGAGTCTTTACAAAATCCCAGTCAAAGTTTGAATGTAGTGTACACACTCGAATAAAGAGTCGTAAACCGGCAGAATTGATATTTCAATGTGGACCACACAAAGTACTCGACCGCACCTTCCGCATTATGATTCCGGGAAGCAAGCAGCACGACGACGATGGCGGGGGCGGCGCTCGCGACGTGCTCGCTCGAGGAGCTCAAGAAGGAGCCGTGGCGGCTGCAGATCCAGGCGGAGAACACGGCCGAGCAGCTGCGCAACCTCGTGCTCAAGAACTACCACGTCTTTATCCAGAGCAACCAGAGCGCCAGCATCGTCAAGGACGACGTACGTTCGTTCGGTCTCTTCGTCTCGCGTCTCCTCCCTCCCCTTTGCGCTCACAGTCTAGCCGCGCGCAGCTGTCGGAGCTCAAGCACGAGACGGCGCGCATCGTGGACGCCATCCCGGAGCTGCAGCGATTCTGCGCGCAGTTCCAGCGCCAGGTCGCGGATGTGGTCGCCAAGCACGGCGACATCCAGTTCGTCTTTGACCACTACATCCAGGTGCGCGCTCTATCCGAGGCAGCAGTAGTCATAGTAGAGAGCTGACGCTTGTGCCGTGCTTGTGCGCCTGCTCGCCCAGCTGACGGAGCTGCTGGAGATCCCGCAGCTACTAGAGGCGTGCATCCACAACGAGCTCTTCGACTCGGCGCTGGACGTGATCCAGTTCGCGAACGACACCTTCCAGGCGGACAGCAGTGTCGCCGCTGCCACAGGCGGGCCGGTCGCTCCTAATGTCGTTATTGACTGCCTCGTACGTCCTCCCCTCTCCCCACCGGTTCTTCTGATACGGCGCGTAGGCTGACGCTCTGCCCCGTTGCCCAGGTACGCGAGGTGGCCGAGATGACCAAGGTGATGCGCGAGAAGCTGCTGCAAAAGCTGCGAGACGACCTGCAGCTCGCGCTGTGCGTGCGGATCGTGAGCTACCTGCGCCGCCTGGACGCGCTGTCAGGGGCGAACGCGTCGATCGGCCCCGCCGAGTACGAGAAGCAGCTCAAGGAGGAGTTCCTGAGCTGCCGCAACGTCTGGCTCGCGTCCCTGACACGCGGGATCTCGACGTCGGACCCCTACCAATATGTACGCGCCGCCTCACGAACCGTCCGCCCCCTTTGCGATACGGGTGCGTCGCATTGACGCGAATGCGTGGCAACTTGCTGTCCCAGGTCGTCCAAGTGATCGACGTCAAGCGCACGAGTTGGTTCGACATGATCACGCAGTACTCGGCCATCTTTGGCAGCGAGAACGTGCACGGCAAGGTCGACCCGCCACTGTGTCGTTGGGCAACCACCACGGTGGCTAGCTTCATCCAGATCCTGATGAAGTACGTGGCATATTGACGCTTTTGCTGGCGATGTGGTTGACGCTCACTGTGTGACTGTGAATACCAGGCAACTGCCAAAGATCGAGGACTTTGGCTCGATCGCGACCATCTTAGAGCAGAGTCTGTTCTTCGGCAGCTCGCTTGGGCGGGTAGGCGTGGACTTCCGCGCGGTGCTCGTCGTCTACTTTGAGAACCACGTGCTGGACCTGATGACCGAGCACTGGCGCGCTGCATGCCGCGACTTCCAGGAGAACCTCTCAGCACACGCTATCAAGAGTGGCGGCAGTAGTGGAAGCTTCATCCCGGCGGCTAGTCGGACGCCAATCGTGATCGCGTCGTACCGCAGCTCGTCCAACGGCAGCTTTGTGTCGGCGTTCACGGGCTCATTTGGGCCACAGACGCCGGCGGGGGAAGTGGACTACGCGCCGCCGCGGTGCCTCATGTCATTCCCGCTGCTCGCCGAGTTCACGAACGCCATGCTGACGTCGCTGAACGAGCTGAGGCTGTGCGCGATCGCGTCGCTGCGCCACCGACTTAGCAAGAAGTTCCAGAGCGCCATTTGCACCATGCTGCTCGCCATCGCCGACTTTATCGACGAGAACGAGCTCGAGCTGCATCCATCTGCAGCGGAAGAGACCCTCGACAGTAGCAACGACACACCAAATGGGGCAACTGGCTCGGGCAAACAGCTCAAGATCCAGGCGCTCGCTGGCGCCGTTCGGGATATGAACGAGGTGATCCTGTCGTACATGGTGCCGTACCTGATCAAGTGCTTCCAGCGCCTCTTCCCGGTGCCGGCCGCGTCTTCGGCCGTGCTGCACGTCAAGTACTTTGAGGAGATCATGCTCGAGGGCGGGCTACTCCCGGCCTCGCGTGCGCTCGACGCCCAAGCACAGGAGACTCCGTCTCCAATTGAATGACGCTGACAGTGTCTGCCGGAGGTGAGTAAGTGGTCCTCCGCCTATACAATGCAGAGGTGCTGGATTGGTGCTGATAATGAACGAAGGCGTTGGTTGAAACTCTTCTATCCGTGGCTACATGCACATGCGCAGCGCTCGCACGCGCGCGCGCGCCAGGCGCTAGGCTGTCTCTGGTGGGAACTTGAGCACGAGTCCGTCGTAGGGCATCTGGATGTTGAGTCCCTTCTCACGGCCCATTTGCTGGACGATCTCGCTGTGCACGGGGTAGTCGTAGTCGTGGCTCATGCCGGTCAGGAGCGTGAGCTGCGGGCGGATGGTCTCGATCTCGCTGATGACGTCCACCAGGTTCATGTGTGTGCTGTGGTACTTGTCGATGTAGAGCGCGTCCATGACGAGCACGTCGATGGCACCCTTGCTCTTGTCGTTCAGGTACGCGCGCGTCTCGTCCGTGAAGTCGCTCACGTCCGAGATGTAGACGAACCGCACGCCGAACTCGCGACCGAACTCAAAGCCGAACGACGTGTAGCCCGCGCCGTGGATGACCGGGATCGGCACCATCTCGACGCCCGCGGCCTCGAAGGGCTTCCACGGCGCGAACTCGTCCAGCCGCACCTGCGCAATCCACCGGAAGGGCTTGGCGTCCGACTCCTTGTGCCCGGTCTTGTCGGCCGCTCCCCCGTCCATGCCGACGACCGGAGGCGGGAGCGAGAGCGGAGCCATGGCTGGCGAGGCCATGGGTCGGAGCCGAGGACTCGACACGAGCGCCTCCTCCTCCGCGAGAAGCGGGCGCGCCGCGAGCGGCACGAGCGGACTCGCGGGCTCGCTCGTTGGCAACGGCGGCGGCTTCTTCTTCTCAATCAGGTAGCGGAACTTGTCGCGCACCTGCGAGGCCGTGTACGGGCTGCAGTGCACGTGCAGCGGCTCGTTGGCGTTGGCGACCTTGCGCGTCTCGCCCGTGACGGGGTCCACGCCCTCCTCGAAGGCCTGGACCTCGCGCAGGTCGTCCAGGCCGAGGCAGGCATCCGCGTGGCAGTGCGTGAGCACGACGGAGTGCACCGTGGACACGCCGAGCGGCGGGAAGAGCCGCAGCGCCGCCTCGCGGAACGTCTTGCCGCAGTCGACCAGCACGTTCTTGCGCCGCGCCAGGTCGCGCACGAGCAGGCTCGGGTTCAGCCGCCGGTTGCGCGACGCCGGGTCCAGCTGCGCGCCGTGGCAGACCGCGCAGTCCGAGCGCGTCAGCAAGCAGCGCACCGACGGCACGGACGACGACGGCCCGCAGCCGAGCACCACGACCTCCATCTCGCCTCGATAGTCCCGTCTTGGGATCGCCTCGAGAGTCCCGGGGTCCGCGCGCGGTCGCTGGGCTGCTTGCGCCGCTTGAGGAGCGAGAGAAACGCTCCACGAGCGGCTAAAAACGTCTAGATCTTGGAGATTGTATGGGAAAGCATGAAACGCATACATATCGCGGATTGTATTGCGGGGACTGCAGCCTGCGCGCTAACTATGGGAAGGGATGGAGTATCGCTTGTTGCAGCTGTCGTTCGGACTGGGCGGGTCCGCCTTGTGGATCCGCGTCATTACTAGATAGCGATCGGTTGGCGTGCAGTCTAGATAACTTGCCGGGTGGTTGCGCCGCCACCGAGCGTCTCAAGGCAATGCAATGGGCTGTCCGAGGGCTTTCGCCGTGTTTGAAACAGTACGCGCTCCATCCGCGAGGACGACGCGCCGGGCGTCTGATGATCGAGGGTGAGCACGGACACGAGAGGTGCAGCCGCTCAAACTGCTCACACACGTCGGCTCAGGCTCCTACGCGACTGGTGCGCGATGCAGAGCAGCTACTGCGGACGCAGCACCAACGACTGCCTCGCACCGAGCGCTTCCACTGCCCGAACGACCCGACTACAGGGGCTTATCGGATACCAGGAGAGGCATTGCCAATGCCCTGCTGCGCAGCTTCAGGCGCGGCTCAAGCGCTCTACAACGGGTTGAGCGCCATCCCTCTCCATCCGCACAACATGAGCGCGTGCGAACTGCAGCGCCATGGGCTCCAGTCTGAGCTCGAGACGCCGCCAATCGCGAGAGAACCTTCGCGTTCTCGTGGCCGACCCGCTTGCCACGTGGACTCGAGCGGCGACGTTCAACCGGAACGGGTGCCGTAGTGTGTCACTTCTTCTAAGTACGATTGTCAGTCTGCCGAGGCGGTTGCTGCGCCGGTGTGTACGTAGTGCGACCGCACGCGGATACAGTCCGACGTTCTAAACGCCCTGGGGCGACCGAACGTCGCGCGTTGAAGCGCTGCGTCGGTCGCGTTCTTGTGGTGGCGGAGCGGCGCCGTCAAAGGGAGCCGCGCGTCGCGACAGGAGATCGCTTCCGCCCACTTGGGTACCCTTTCTGTATTTTATCTTGCTTTCACTATGACTCGTCCTGCCCTCGCTTTGATGCGCAACGCGTGGCACTTCATCACTTGTAGATTGTATGTGCTTACTCAACTCAAGTGGGAGTGCTCTTGTTCTAGAAACCCCTGCCATCGTCCACGTCAGCACGTGGCTGACCGCGCAGTATAAAATCTGCCACAGTACTACCATTTCACTTGAGGATTGTATGCATCCTTGTATTCAGGTTGCCGATCTTTTCCCGGTTTGCCTTTGCCCCCCTTTGGGTTGCCCTTTGGTCGCGCTCGGCAAGTTGCCATTCTCGAATTCGCCGAGTCTTGGGAAGCAGCAACTCCTCGAGCTCGCTAAAGGAAAGGACGCCGCACGCAAGATGAATCTGGGCAAGATCCTGCTGGTGGCCGCCGCGGCCCTGGCCGGCGTCGCCCTTGGTGACGACGCCAAGGGTCCGCGCGGCCCCGTGATCGGCATCGACCTGGGCACGACCTACTCGTGCGTGGGCGTGTACAAGGACCAGAAGGTGGAGATCATCGCCAACGACCAGGGCAACCGCATCACGCCGTCGTACGTGGCCTGGGACTCGAACGACGAGCGCCTGATCGGCGACGGTGCCAAGAACCAGGCGACCATCAACCCGGAGAAGACGCTGTTCGACGTCAAGCGCCTCATCGGCCGCAAGTACAACGACAAGTCGGTGCAGGCCGACAAGAAGCTGCTCCCGTACAACATTGTGGACCGCGAGGGCAAGCCGTTCATCGAGGTGACGGTCAAGGGCGAGAAGAAGCAGTTCGCCCCCGAGGAGGTCTCGGCCATGGTGCTGACCAAGATGAAGCAGATTGCCGAGGGCTACATTGGCCGCGAGGTGTTCGACGCCGTCGTGACGGTGCCTGCGTACTTCAACGACGCCCAGCGTCAGGCGACCAAGGACGCCGGTACCATTGCCGGTCTGACCGTGCAGCGTATCATCAACGAGCCGACGGCCGCTGCCATTGCCTACGGCATTGACAAGAAGTCGCAGGTTGAGAAGAACATCCTGGTGTTCGACCTCGGCGGTGGTACCTTCGATGTGACGCTGCTCGCCATTGACGGCGGTGTGTTCGAGGTGCTCGCGACCAACGGTGACACGCACCTTGGCGGTGAGGACTTTGACCAGCGCATCATGCAGTACTTCATCAAGAAGTGGAAGAAGGACAAGACGATCGACATTGGCAAGGACAAGCGTGCGCTGCAGAAGCTGCGTCGCGAGGCGGAGCGTGTCAAGCGTGCGCTGTCGACCCAGGCCCAGGCCCGTCTTGAGATTGAGTCGCTGCTGGACGGCGAGGACTTCACGGAGTCGCTGAGCCGTGCCCGTTTCGAGAAGCTGAACGAGGACCTGTTCAAGAAGACGCTCGGCCCCGTCGAGAAGGTGCTGAAAGACGCTGACCTGAAGAAGTCGGAGGTGGACGAGATCGTGCTGGTTGGCGGCTCGACGCGTATCCCGAAGGTGCAGCAGCTGATCAAGGACTACTTCAACGGCAAGGAGCCGTCGCGTGGTGTGAACCCCGACGAGGCGGTTGCCTACGGCGCGGCTGTGCAGGGTGGCATTCTGAGCGGCGAGCAGGACGACCTGACGAAGGACGTTCTTCTCATCGACGTGGTTCCTCTCTCGCAGGGTATTGAGACGGTCGGCGGTGTCATGACGAAGCTCATCAACCGCAACTCGGCCATCCCCACGAAGAAGTCGCAGACGTTCTCGACGTACCAGGACAACCAGCCGGCTGTGCTGATCCAGGTGTTCGAGGGCGAGCGTGCCATGACCAAGGACAACCGCCTGCTCGGCAAGTTCGAGCTGACGGGTCTGCCGCCTGCTCCGCGTGGTGTGCCGCAGATCGAGGTGACGTTCGAGATTGACGCGAACGGCATCCTTCAGGTCTCGGCCGAGGACAAGGGCACGGGCAAGGCCGAGACGATCACGATCACGGCCGAGAAGGGCCGCCTGTCGCAGGAGGAGATCGAGCGCATGGTGCAGGAGGCTGCCGAGTTCGCTGACGAGGACAAGCGCGTGAAGGAGCGCATTGACGGCCGCAACGCGCTCGAGGGCTACCTGTACAGCCTCAAGAACAACGTCGAGGACAAGCTGTCCGACAAGCTGGACGAGGACGACAAGGACACGGTCCTGACTGCTGTGCAGGACGCCATGGACTGGCTGGAGGACAACCAGGAGGTCGACAAGGAGGACTTCGAGGCCAAGCAGAAGGAGGTCGAGAAGATCGTGAACCCCATCATGTCCAAGGTGTACCAGGGCGGCGCCGGCGCGTCGGACGAGAGCGAGTACGACGACGACGAGGAGGACGACCACGACGAGCTGTAAGCTACGCGCGTTGCGACCACTCGATAATCCGGAAATCAAGGACACCTGACGTTGTAGCCCGAGCTTGCGAGTTTCATAACCTAACGTGCAGTACTGAGATCTTACACCATTGTCCGAGAGTCTTCTATTCCGTCGACGCATCGTCATATCAAAGCTGGCGGCCGTGGCGGGTGGCGATGCTTCTTCGCCAATGAGATTCGTTCGCGGACTCGTGAGGTCGCGGCAGCGTCTGGGTGCGGGGGAGACCCGCAAGCGGACTTCAAGTGTCGTACGTCCGTTGGGTTGTAAAGGAGTTGTCGGCATCCGAGAGACGCTCGCGTTTGGTTGAACCGCATGGCGGGCGTCAAGGAGAACGAGCGCGCGACGACAGTCTCGACAAGCACGCCTTGGACCAAACACGGCGCGTTTGGCGACGGCTGCGGAGCTTTAGTCCCTTTCGGGGCGTCCGCCAGATGCGCGCAGTCATCGATTCGACTCTGCCGGGAGCACTGTGCCCCTCCCATTTTGCAGGTACCGTACGTCACCTCGTCGTCTAGACACAGACTCGCCCTTGGGTGCGAACGCAAGCGCTACGCCATTGATCGGGGAGTCGTCGAGGCGGAGCGAGCCCCGCATTAATACGACAGACAGGTCGGCGGTCGGCAAAAGAGCTCGCGTGGTGTACGCGCGCTTCTTTGTCGGTGCGTCCGGACGGACGCGCGCCGAGTCGAGGCGGCAAGGGCGCAGCGCTCTGCAAGGCAACGTGATCCCTTGGGGCGTCCGTCGGTTACCCGATCCGCGACCTCGGATACACGCCACGTTGCGTTCGGAACAATAACGATCCGCGCCAGATTCGCGCCGTTTCTGGCCAGCAACTTCAACCTTGCGTGGGACCATCCATGTCCACCGGCTTCGACGCTACTGATTGGCTGAAATCATTTCGCTACCTACTGATTGGTCGATATCCTTCACTAAAGCTCCGTTCATTGGTAAATAGTACGTCATATATCTCGTATATGTTGGCTACATTGCTTTCGAGACGATCCAGAAGGCAAACTCAGCACGCGGAGAAAGGCGCCGGGGTCGCCCCTTCTTCCTTCATTCCAATCCTTCCTTCAGCCACTCACGCCGACGCTCATGAAGATGCCACTGCCGCCGCCACTTCCTTCTCCGCGCCGGCACCGTACAGAGTTGACCCTGTGCCTGATCCCTGCCTGCTTCTTCCGGCCTTTCTTTCCGTCGCGCGGAGCCTCCTTCGACAAGGGGGCGCGGCGCGGCGTCTGGCGTATGAAGGGGCGTGCGGGGGCCGGGCGCGCGCTGGGCCGCTCCGCGCTCGGGCGTCGCTGGCGCCAGCGCGTGGAACGCGAGCGAGCGCCGCGCCTCGCGACCGCTCGCTGCTAGGTCGGCGCGGGGCTCCTCCCCCTGGTCCGTCGCGCCGGTTGGGCCGGCCGGAGCGGAGCCAAGCGGAGCGGAGCGCGGTCATCCGTCGCCATTCGCGAATCTCCTCCCGCGATGAGTGAGCTCTTCGTTGTGACTGACCCGCGGCCGCGCCGGCGGGACCGCACCAGGGACGGCACGGCTCCTCCTCTGCATCCGCCGGTGTCGCCCCTCGGCGCGTCGTCGTCGTCCGCCTCGCACTCCCAGTCGCAGTCGGCGTCGACCGACTCGCTCGTGCCACCGTCGCTGCTCCACGGCCGCGGCGTGTCGGTCGTGAACGAGGTGACGGACCGCGAGCTGTTCGCCGCGGCCGCGGCCGTCGTGCCGAACCTGCAGACGCTGCTCACGCGCCGCATCGCCGCCTCCAGACGCCGAGACAGCAGCAGCAGTAGCAGCAGCAGCGCGCACCGCGGCTTCTCCAGCTCTACCGGACCCGGGATGCTGACTGCGAGCGGCAAGAGCAGTCTGCACTGGGTCGTCAAGAAGAAGCGCCACGGACTCGAGATCAAGGAGTTCGACCGAGGCTCGCTCGCCCATGCAACCGTCGCAGCGCCGTCTCGCAGTAGCAACGCCAGCCAGACACCGCGGACGCCGGCGGCGCCTGTCTCCCGGACGACACTGCGCACGCCGCGCTGGTGCCAGTTCAACCGCGCGGCAAGTGCTTATCCAGAGCACGCGCCGTCGAGTCGACCGAGCTTCGCGTCGGCCCGGGACTCGTTCTCGACCAGCAACCGCGCGTCGCTCCCCCGCTATCCCCACCAGCAGCAGACCTGGCCGTATTGCGACAAGCGCGTGGCGTTCGCCGCGTCGGCGCACGCGGAGCTCGGGTGCCGGCTGTCCGAGGCGCTCGAGCTGCTCTACAGCACGGACGGCCTGCAGTTCGACGCGACCATGAGCTCCATCTTCGGCCACTCCAACTACAAGCGCGGCGACCAGCTCCTGGCCCATGCGCTCCCCCAAGGCCTTGGCGTCACACTCAGCGATCTGGACGAGCTCGCTGGGAACGCATGCGCGGCTACGGGCAGCCGCAGCGGAAGCGCGTTCGACTGGCTCGAGCGCGACGACAGTCTCGTGGAGCCGACGCAGCCCGGATGGGTCGCGCTGCAGTCTGTCACGCTTCGACCGCGCCTGAACACGTCGCTCTCGACCGCAGCGCTCCGCAAGCACAAGCTGAGCTTCGCCGCGTACTCGCAGACGCGGCCGGCGCGTGACGAAGCCGTGTATGTCATGCGGACGCTGCCGAGGGAGCTGCAGATGCGGGTTAATGCCACTTCAGAGTTCACCGAGGCCGGTGACGGAGTCGTTGCGGGGAGCGGCGAGGATAACGCGGACGAGATCTCGGTCGGGTACCATCTCGCGGGCTCATACTCGGACTTGAGCGGCCACCAGACACGCATCACCATGTGCGCGTACGTCACCACGCCTCCTGTCGACGCCGCTGGCAGTCACGACGGCGGCTTCGAGCACGACGACGACGGAGAGACGGGAGCACACCACTCGTTCCTTGCGCGACACCAGCACAACCGCCAGCTCCGGCGCCGGTCGGAGTGCTCGACGAGCGCCAAGTACGTCGTGTCGCTGTTAGCAGCGGCGACGAACGACCTGGAAAAGTTGCTGCGACGCCGGCGGCTCGGTAGTCAGGCGTTCATCCTCACGCCGCTGGACAAGAGCGTGTTCCAGCAACACGACTGCCGAGTGTGCGCGCGGCGCTTTGGGCTGCTCCGTGCCGAGCTCTTCTGCCAGCTCTGCGGCCACCTCGTGTGCCGCGACTGCTCGCGCAAGTTCGAGGTCGAGCCGGTCGCTCGACGAGTGCGCCGCAACCGCGTCTGCTTCACCTGTGTCGCCCATGTGGACGCAAGCGGGGCCGTCAAGGACGAGAGCGAAGACGTTCACGAGTTCTGGACGCAGCCGCGGCACCGCAGTCGTCGAGAGCGGCAGGGAAGCGGCAAGCGGAGCGGTAGGCGAGCCGCAGAGGAGGACGGCAGGGTGCCAGCCTTCTTGTCGGCGCGCGCAGGACGCAGCGCGGCAGCGGCGTCGTCCATGTGGAACGTCTTCAAGACACCCGACAGGGATACAGGGGAGGGTGCAGCCGCTGGAATCGACGCTCCTGGATCTCGACGTGTGCGCCGAGCGTTCAGCATGGACCACGCTGACGCTGGCGCTGGCTACGGCGATGTCAACGACGTGGACGACCTTGTTGACGTTGACGACGACCGGCATCTTGGTTCAACCATTGACCTGCTGACGCGCAGGAGACGACGGGCCGGGAGCAACGACAGCATGACGGCGCTGCAAGGCACCGACCTGAACGGCTCGACGACACCGCCGCTGACGCCGGGACGGCAGCTCGCGGACGCGCTCTTCTCGGGCAATCCACTGAGCCGCGCGCGTGCGCTCGAGGTCGTCCGGCGCGTCCTCCAGCAAGTCACGCAGCATTCGGACGAGTCAACACTAGGCGATGAAGGTCTCGGCAGCGACGCTTGCGAGACGGACCTGCAGCAGCAAGCGGCGTTCTCGTCGTCCTCGGTGTTGTCCGCACCGGACAGCGCGATGCTGCGCAAGTACCTGGAGGCTCGCCGCCGACTTTCGAGTATTTCCAGCTGGAAGGCGGGCACTGACGGCGCTGCAACCGACGGAAGATGCAGCTCCGTGCCAATGCCGGTTCTGGACGAGTCGAAGCCGAAGAAGGACGTGGCAGACAGCATGAGTAAGCTCCCTCCTGCTTGTGCAGCGGCCGCTGCTCCCCTCGAGTCCAAGAAGAAGGCGAAAGGAAGCAAGAGAGTCGACCTGCTGAGCCGCCCGTGGGAGTTCCGATCGAACGCCGCTCGTCCGCTGGCGCGAAGCCAGACGTACATGTCGTCCGCCACCGAGACGGAGGATGACGAGGAGGAGGTGGAGGACGCGTCCTTCACGTTGCCAGGACTGTCAGTCGCCCCCTTGTCCTCGCTAGACGGCGTGTGCGAGGTGGCCGCCGCGAGACTCAACTGCCCGATGGCGTACGTCGTCTCGCTCAATCATTCACACTCGAACGCGGGCATCGTTGGCGCCTTCGAAGCCTCGAGCGTCCGCCACGCGCTGTCGGACCGAACGACAGCGCTGTGCTCGGTGGCGTCGACTACCTTGCTGTCTTCGTGGGACCCGGTGGTGGTGCCTAGCCCGCTGACAGACCCGGCGTTCCATCAGCTGGGCGAAGACGCCGGCATGCGCTTCTTCGCCGCGTTCCCCATCCGAGTATCGCCCAACGACGGCGAGAAGGAGTGGGGTGGCGCTCCCGTGGCGTGGCTGTGCGCGGCCGACTCGGCGCCGAGGGACTGCGTGACGCTGGAGGACTACGCGGCCATGCAGGCTCTCGCCAAGCTCGTCGCCGACTTGCTCGGGCAGAAGCCGCCGCCAGCGCAGCACGCGTAGCGCGTGCGTCTTCTTTCGTGGAGAAGGAAGATCGGGATGTTCATAGCGAGACAGAGAGAGGGGGAGGGATTTGGTGTGTCCGTGTGCAGTGTGTTGCTATCGCAGTCGACTTGGAGTTTTGGCGCGATCCCTCCCGCAGAATACATGCCTCTTGTCGTCTAGACTCGCCTAGCAAACGCTTATGAGCTGCATCTCGGTCGACGTGTCCTTCTGCTCCAGGTCTGTGCCTCGGTGCCAGCGCCAGCACCTCTTCCATGAAGCCTTGCGACTCGAGGACGCCGCCAAGAAGACGCTCTACCCACGACCTCTTCGAGCCTCGCTGTTCATCGACCACTCTGCGTTAGTTGCCATACTCAGGTAACCGAGGAAGCAGCAGTCCTGACCCATTGAAGCAAGCGCATCCGTCCGTCGGGAGTGCTGCGTTTGGCAGGATTATTTCCAGTCAAAGGACGTATAAATACCATCTCGCCACCAATTTAGCTTTGATGCGCACGCCAAGGTGGCCGCTTTGAAGCGCAGACCCTCTCTCAGTTCATCAGCACCATCGACAACAGCGCCACGACCACCACGGACCATGGACGACGACCAGAAGCAGCAGGTAAAGCGCCGGTGTCAGACCCTCCGAGCGTCTCCGCTCACGCTCCATGTCTCCTCCTGCTCCTGCTGCTGCAGCTCCGCGAGGACCTCGAGTTCGCCATCCTGCGAGCGGAGCGGCTGGCGGTGCTGGACCCGCTGGATGCGCCGCCGTCTGCGCGGTACTCGCTCGAGCTCTTGGCGCTCGCGGACGTGTTCGCGCTCTTCGGCTTCGCGCCGGACGACCTGGTCGACCAGCACGACCAGCGCGCCATCTTCCGCCGCGTGCGGTCCGAGCTCGAGGACACGCTGCAGCAGCTAGCGGCAAACCCCAAGGCGTTCGACAAGGCCGCGCTCCTGCGGGACCGGCTGCGGCGCATGAAGACCGAGTTCGTCGACATGCAGCGCGCCTACGAGGCGCGGCGGCAGCAGCAGGAGCACGAGCGGCTGGCCAAGGGGGCGGCACTGAGCGCCGTCAAGAGCCAGGCCGAGTGCGACGCCCGCGTACGTGAGACGGAGCGCGAGATCGCCGACCGGCGGCTGGACCTGGACCGGACGCACGCGGTGCAGCGCGCGCAGCTCGACGAGTTCCTCGCGCGGCTGCAGGAGCCGCCGGCCAAGCTGTCCAAGCTGCTGCTGCAGCTGCAGAGCACCGAGAAGAGCCTGGCGAGGCTTCGGCTGTTCGAGGACGCGCGCACCGTCTTCGCGCGCGCCGACGCGCTCGAGAAGGACGAGCGTGCGCGCAGCGCGAGCGGCTTTGAGCAGTTCAAGCAGCAGAAGCGCGAGCAGCTGCGCGCGCAGCAGGCCGCCGAGCGCGCAGAGATGGACGAGAAGCTCGCGGAGCGCAGATACATTGCGCTTCGGCGCAACGACTCGCACCGGAGCTGGTAGGAGGAAGCTGTCGCTCTTGTCGCTTTGATGGATGGTGGTGGTGGTCTCATGGACATTGACTGACTCGTGTGTGTGTGTGTGTCTTACTATTGCGTTGCTCTGACAGTGAGGCGCAGCGCATGGCGAACCTCGGAAGGGACTTGCGACACGCGCACTCGCTCGACATGCATGCCAAGCGTGTCTTCTCGACGGACACGGCGGCGTTGGGCGTGCGGCGCTCGCACGGCGCGACGTCGAGCACGTTCCGCGGCCAGCAGCTGCTCAGCACGGTGCAGGGCAAACGGCTCGAGGTCGCGAGTCTGTGCGCCACGCACGACCGGGAGCGCGGCGCCGTCCCTGACGGATCGGTGGGTATCTCTATCGCTAGGGGAGTGCGGAGTGGCGGAGAACGAGGAGGAGGAGCTGACGAATTGGTCACGATGTTGGTGTCGGCAGGTCGTTTACACTGGTTGAAGCGCAACGCACTTCAACATTGTCAGTTATTGGTTAGAAAGGTACAAAACATACAAGCATAACTTAGAAATGCAGGGTACACCAGTTGGGGGTACGATAGAAACGACAAGGGGTACAATCATCAGGTCGCGTGAAGGTGACGTGAACGTAGCGAGAAGGTAACTCACCCGTCAACCGAAGCAGCTCGTCCTCGTCAATCCATCAAACGAGACCAAGAGCGCGCTCGTCCGCGCGCTTCCTCTCACTTCCTCTCGCTTCCTCTCGCCACCATGGCCAGCGCGCTGCGCTCCTGCCGCCGGGCCGCCTCCGCCGCGCCGCTGTCGTCCCTCTCCGCTCTCGTCCCTCTCCGCTCGGCGCGCGTCGCTGCCGTCCCGGCGCCGCGCACGCCAAGCATCAGCGCGGTCGCCCAGCACGCGCGCTATTCCACGCAGACGTTCGACCGCGTGGGCGCCGCGCCCAGCGAGCACACGGAGGAGCCGCGCGCCGAGCCTGCCGCCAATCCGGAGACCCGGATCCTGCAGCACGCGGTCGGCCACGTCGCGGAGCACGGGTGCGTCGGCGCTTTACGCTGCGGTGGTAGCGAAATCAGTCGCTTAATTAACTGCTACTGGCTTGCGCTTATGTATATTTGCGTGTGTGTGTGTGTCTGGACATGACAGCTGGACGGTCGAGGCGCTGGCCGCCGGCGCGCGCGACGCGGGCTTCCCGTCGGTCGCGCACGGCATGTTCCCTCGCGGCGCGGTCGAGCTGGTCGAGTACTTCATGGACGACTGCAACGCCAACCTGCGCGCCAAGCTCTCGGCCAGCACGGAGCTGCTGCAGGCCATGACACCGACGGAGCGCGTCAAGTTCGGCGTGCGCGCGCGGCTCGAGCTGCTGGCGCCCGTGCTCTCGACGTGGCCGCAGGCCATGGCGCTCGGCGCGCTGCCGGCGAACGCGCCTGCGACCGCCAAGAAGCTGGCGACGCTCGCGGACGAGATCTGGTACTTCGCCGGCGACAGGTCGAGTGACGCGTCCTGGTACGCCAAGCGCGCCGTGCTCGCTGCCGTGTACGCCAGCACGGAGCTCTTTCTGCTCTCGGACCGCTCGCCCGACTTCCAGGACACATGGGGCTTCCTCGACCGCCGCGTCGACGAGACCATCGCGCTCGGCGAGCTGCCCCGCAACGTACGTCGCTGTTGGCTATGTGACGTGTGGCTACTGCGGTGCTAACGCTCGCCTTGTCCGTTGTGGTGGCTGCGTAGCTGAGCGACGTGGCCGGCATGGCCAGCATCGGGCTGCAGGCCGTCTTGTCGGCCGCGACGTCGCTCGCCGGACCGCTCGGCGCGCAGGTCGTGGCCAACTCGCCGCTCGCGAACGTGCCGAACCCGCTCTCGGCTGTCGGCAGCGCGCTGCCTGCCGCCGTGGCGTCGACGCTCGCGTCGGGCTTCCCGCCCAACCCGCTCCGCGGCTCGACGCCCAGCGGCGCTCTCCCGACGACCGCCGCCGCTGACCTGGAGCTCAAGGACCTGCGCGAGATCGACGCCGAGCTCGAGAAGCTCGGCGGCGCGACCGACAAGCCCAGCGCGTAGGCCGCCGCCCTCTCGGCCGCTCTCTCTCTCAGCACCAGAACGCACCGACACCACGACAGATATGAGACGGCGTGAAACCAAATGGGTCTTATCGAGATAAGTACGAATCAGAGATGCGCTCACCACGTACATACCACCAACATGGTTGAACCAGGCTTCAAGATGATATATCGCTCATCTTCATGGTTGAACTTCTCGAAAAGCTCAAAGCAGGCTAAGAATTACTTCGTTTGACGTGGTCTCATATCATCTCTCTCTCTTACTTATCGTCTTCCTCCTCCTCTTTCTCCTCTTCCTCCTCTTCCTCCTCTTCCTCCTCTCCCTCCTCCTCCTCTTCCTGGCTGTTCTCGCTGGCTCTGGCCGCGTCCTCTTCCTCTCGCTGCGCGCGCTCAATGAACGCGCGCTTGGCCGCGGCCTGCGCCTCTCGCCTGCTCCTCCTCGCCTGCTTGAGCTCGTCGACGCGCGCCTCGTCCTCCTTCTCGCGCCGCGCGTCCTCAGCAGCCTCCCAGGCCTCGTGCAGGTCCAGCGCGCGCAGGTCGTCGCGTACGCGCAGCAGCCTGCGCTCCTCCATCTCCTGGCGCTCCCTCGCGCCTCGGCGCTCGCGCTTGACCATCCGGACGGCCTCGCCGAGCGTTAAGCGCGGCCAATCGGCGCGGAACTCGCGCGTGCGGCCGTCCGGGAAGACCAGCCAGCCCTTGCCGCACAGCCGGTTCCCTCGCCACTCGCCAGTGTACGAGAAGCCGAGCGCGCTCGTCTCGGTGCCCTTCCCGTGCCGCTGGTCCTGGAAGAACTCGCCCTCGTACCTGGCGCCGGTCGCGAGCAGCTCGAGCGTGCCGACGCCGCTCCGCTCGCCGTTCAGGAACCCGCCGGCGTACCGGAAGCTGCCGGCGAGCTCCATGACGCCGAACCCGTGGAACCGGCCGCTCGCGAACGCGCCAGTGTACGTGACACCGTTCGGGAACTCGGCCGTGCCGGCCCCGTGCGGCGCGCCGGTCTGCCACTCGCCGCGGTACTTGCCGCCGTCCGCGAACGCGTAGACGCCCAAGGCGCCGGCCATCTCGCCGCGCCGCCACTTGCCAGCGTACGAGAAGAAGGCGTGCTTGCCCAGCGACTCGAGCGCGTCGCCGCCAGTCACGGCCGGCGCCAGTCCGGGCGGAGCCGCGCCGGCTGCTGGGACGACCTCACGGATCGGTTCGAGCTGGGCATCGACGGCGGCTTCGTTGTTATCGGGTGGAGGGAAGGAGCAAGCGCGGAAGGCGCGCTGGAGCAGCGTGCGGCTCTGCTCGCGCGGCGTTAACGCCGAGGCTTTGACGGCCGCGAGCGCCTGGTGGTGCGCGCGCATGCGCTGCTCGAGCGTCGTCAGGCGCTCCGGCTGCGCGTAGAAGGCGGCCTCGAGCCGCGAGAAGAGCGCGGCGCTCCAGCGGCCCAGACGCAGCTTGCGCGACTTGAGGAACCACGGCGCGAAGCGCGCGTGCACCTCGGGCAGACCCACGCGCCGCAGCATGCGGAAGTAGAAGGCGCTGCGCGGGTCCTCGCTGCGGAACCGCTGGCGATAGATAAGTAACAAGAGAGAGAGAGAGAGAGAGGTGAGTCCATGGCGTGGCGTGTGCATGTGTGTGTCTATGCGATAAAGAGAGAGAACGACAAGCGACTCACGCGCTCAAAGGCGGGCAGCGCCGCGCGCTCCTTGCGCAGCAGCGCGTTGATCTGCGTCATGAGCTGGCGCTAGCGTTAGCTCGCGGGTCATGAGAGCGCCCGCCGACACATACATAGCGCTGGATGGATCCAGTACCTCGACGAGCTCTCGCTCGGCGTCGAGCTTGGCGTCGCGCTGCTGCAGCTGCAGCTCGCGCACGGCCGCGGCGCGCGCCTGCTTGGGGCTCGGCCGCTTCCGGCGGCGCATGGACGACGCCATGCTCTCGCCTCTGTGGTGCTTTCGAGTCTAGAGCGACCGCCTCGCGCCACGAGCCAAAACGAGCGCTGTTGCCATCTATTTCAAGCCTACAGCGGCAGCCAACGCCTTCTACTGCTAGTCTCCTGCTTCTACATCCTCGAGGCGCATGCTCAGGGTCGGTCTGTGCGGAGGCTCTATGGTCACAAGCCCACTGGCAGGCACGAGCGACCTCAAACACCACCGGAATTCTTCTCGCAGGCCGTGCGGCCCCGCGTGGGGACCGCACGAGCGGCACCGAGCGCCCACGGGATACGTTGGCGGCGCCGACACCGAGCGAGCCTGCGGCTGCGCAAGGCGGGCGGGCAAAGGGAGCCCGGCCGCCTCGCGACAAACACACACACATTCACATGGAACTGGACATGCAGAAGCGCTTTCTCTCAGTGCGTAAGAATACAATGTGCTTCGACAGCGGCGCGGGCGACCGAGGCAGCCCGCGCTCGTCCGCATTAGCATGGTTGTTTGTGCATCAGCGAGAAAGAACCGAGGGCACGCGGCCAACAAGGGGACGCAGAGACGCCGGCGGCGGTCGGGGCGACGTGGAAATGGAGAATAGGAAGTGGAGCTGTGCTTTGTGAAGCGCGTCCGAACTTTTGACTGGACGGGGTCCACCCCCAAGCGAGAGTTTGCTTCAATTCCTAAAATAGATTAGATTGGGCATCTTGAGGGAAAGCGCCCAATTTACTCGTATCCGGACAAAACCGGACAGGTACAGCATAGCATTCGCGCGCGCGTCACATGCTCCGAGCTTGATGCTGGACGTCTGCAACGTGGGCGTGAGCAGATGGAGCTGGCGTGTGTGTACTTGCAGCTGGATATTCGTCCACGCCTCGCAGTGCCGCGGCGCTCGATCCAGCGAGATGCACGCTGGACTCCAGCGTGCATTGCTTGACGACGTCCAGCAGTTGTTCTGTACGTAAAACAGGAAGCACACGGCAACGAGTGGGGAGGAGCAGGTCTCGTCAGTGTGTCTCAAGCGCTCGCACTGCGAGTCGCAGGTGCGACCAGCGTGGACAGATCAAAAGTGCACGCGACCGACACTCTGTACGCGAAGCAGCAACTTCATTCGGCACCCATAAAGCGACCATTCCGGGAACGAGTGCGAAATTTCTCGGCATCGCTGGTATCCTGGAGTGTACACCGTAGCGATCCGAACGCAGCGATCCGTGAGAACGCCTGGAAAAATCGCCCAGCGCTGATAAAATGGACGAGCGCTGGCCCTTTCTAGCTGCACGCTAAAGGACGCGCCTTCTCGCGGCCGGCGGTGCATTCACAGCCGTCGCTCCGTTATCTCGCCCCATTTTCTCGCGGCGCTTGCCCCATTTTCTCCTGCACGCGACGCTTTGGGCGGTGGAGAATCAGCGGAGAATGTTGGCGGCCTTTGCGGAGGAGAGCGCAGCAAGCGCCGCCGCCGCAGAATTAAAATGGAGCTGCTGGCTGGTTGAAGTCGGCTCCTCCCACTGCGGTTTGACGGACGCGGTTTGAAGTTCGACGTCCCACTTTTAAGAATATAAATTTCGAACATGTCAGATCCAGAAAGCACAAATAAATCATAAAACGGCGGATTGAGGAGATTGCGAAGGAATTGCTACATACAGTAGACAGCAGGATCGCATGCACGCGCGCAAGTGGGACTCGGTTTACAAAACGCCGCCTGCGAGCCTTCAACGTTCGTGCCGAATCATGTAATCTTTCGTTTTTGTGCGTCTTGGTGAGGCATTCGAGAGATACGCACACGCGTGTGCGATCCAGCGAGTGCGATCCAGGTGCGTCACGAGTCTGGCACAGCTGCGTCTACATTCGATTGCGCCATACCCACCATGCCACGCACGACATCGCTGTCGAGCAAATCCATGGCGCATTGTATAGAGAATCCTAACAACCGGAACCGGGGAGGGAAGCATCGACGGAGCTTTCGGGTGTAGTGTCACACCACAGCCGTGGATATGGACCGCTTCTTTGCGCTTTCGCGGTCGATAGTTCGACTCGATACACACAGGAATCCGTGGAGCGTGATAGCCCAATCGGTTTCTCGGGCGGAAGTGCAGGTTGCAGATGGCGTGTGGTCTATACAATCCGGCAGTTCCGACGCCGTTTTGCGGCCGGGGGGACGCGTTCGCGAGCATACATTAGTCTAGTACGTAGAAGCGTACGCGTACCGAAAGGCACACGAGCGTTTCTGACGCAAGCGGGGCCTGTCACGGTTGATGTTGAAGTTTCCGATCGGACAAACAAGACACGAGAATTACGAAGAGTGTCGAAAACAAAAAGCACGTAAATAAACTAGCGCAACTGCAAGTGGACGTTTCTCGCGATCTAATGACCACATTGGTGACCCGCGCGCGTCGGCCAGCTCCGAGGCCGAGCGCCATGTCGGAGCCCATTCCGAGCCAGATAGCGGCGGAAATATCGCGTGGCGCCGGGCCGTTCTTTCACGCCCTCAACAGCCAATCGTTGCACATGTCCTTTTTGCCGTGCAGGATGTCAGCCAGTGGCTTTCTGAAGCGCATGGTCATTGGCAGGCATCGGAAATCAGAGGGTGCAGCGCTCCATTTTTGTTGCTCGTGGCGTCGTTTTGCACGCTTTTGGCCGCAGGTGCGGCTGGAAACTGGCACCGGCTGCGGGCCAGCACTCCTGCGCGCGGCGCAGTCGAACGACTCGTATCCGATAGTAGGTGAAGCAGCGTCCAGTTCAACCAAGTCGGTCGAGATCGTGCCTTTCGCATAAATCTCCCCAGCCAAAGAAACGTAATCCGCGCCTGGAAAATTGCAGCGAGCTTTGGGCTCGCGCGCCTCATCGTCCTTATACGCCTTACACACAAGGTGTGAAGTTGCATACTGCCTGCCTCCTGGTGGCGGCAACAACCCGACACGACGCGGACTCTCGGCCAGGTCCAAGGGTTTGATGGTGGGGGCATCATGCCGCACTGGCCAGCTGGCGCAATGGAGCCGGCATTACATGCCGGCTCGGACTGGCGCCGGCTATCTGGCGAATTGTAGGCAGCGAGCGATAAGAGCGGAGCGTCAGGGTTCCGGCTCGTCTCTTTCCCATAGTGTTTTTATGATAAAAAGCACCCCCTTCCCTTCCGCCCCTGTCGCTCCTTCATCCGTTTCCGTCTTGCCTTGAGTATGCGAATGGGACAGCGCACGGGGAAAAATCAAACGACTGACGGGTTGCGTGCGGACGAACCTAAACCCGACCGAGCTGTCAAACCCCTCGAAAGCAGCAAAAAGGGTCAAGCGGCCGAGCCGCGGGGCACGCCGCTCCCGGCCGGTGCCATTCGGCAACTTCACCCCTAGTGCACCGAGCGCGTGTGTATTTTTGGCAGCGGCGCCAGCGCGGGCAGGAGCAACCACGCGCACGGACACCGACCACACGCTGCTTATTCCGAGACCCGCACTGTGCGCGAGAGCGCGCGCGCAACTGCAAGCGGTCACCTCGGCCGCCAGCCATCCTCCGGCTCCGCGAGAGCACCCACCACACCCTCCCATCCAGCGCGTGCGACCTTCGGAGCACGAAGCGCCGCGATAAGATTCAGGTAAGCGCCGCTTATTGTTCGATGCGGGGTTGGTGTCGGCGCCACGCGCGCGCGGTCAACCCGCCCGTCGGAACCGCCGCGTGGCTCGCGGGCGGATGGATGAACACGAGCGACAATGCGGTGCTGCGTGCCGGGATGCGAGCCCGTGCGCGCAGTGAGCCATCAGCTGCGTCCCCCCCGTGCCCTTCACTCTCCGCGGGCGCCGGCCACCCACCCATTCCGCTCGCACTTGCCTGTTCGACTATGCAAGTGGGTGCTAACCTGTTATCCGTGTGTGTTTGTGTTTGGCGTGCTCGTTCTGGATCTCGTTTGTTCTCTGGAACTGGCGGCGGCGCGCTTCTATATTTTCTGGTTTTGTGTTTACCTGTGCGCAGTCGTCGGCGTTTAGCCCTCGCAAGTAATCGAAGAACAAGCCAGGGCCGACCGACCAAGCGGCGAGACGCAGAAACCCCGGCTCGTCTCCTTATTTCCGCATTATCGCCGCGGCCGCCACCACTTTGTGTTGGCGCGCGCGCGAATGGGCTGCCAGCAGTCGAAGACGGTGCTCGAGGTCATCCGGCCGAGCGAGGACGCGGACGGCGGCGTCGTGCGCCAGCGGCTGAGCCTGAACCAGCTGCTGCTGCAGGCGTCGAGCAAGCTCGAGGGCGGCGACAAGATGGCGGCCACGAGCGGCAGCACGCACCGCGACGTGTTTAGCATTTTCAACGAGCACGGCATGATGCTCGAGGTGCAGCAGCTGGAGGAGAGCCAGCGCGACGCGAGGGCCTCGGCGGCGGCGGCGGCGGCGGCCGCCCTGGATGCGTCGCCGAGCTGCTCGCCGCTGTCTCCCACGGGCAGCGTCTTTTCGACGGCCACGACCGCGAGCGAGACGGAGCGCACGCTGGTGCTGCACCGGCCGGCGGACCAGTTCATCGCGCAGCTGCGGCTCAGCTACGGCGCGTACTCGGACAAGGGCGCGCGCAAGGCGAACGAGGACCGCGAGGTGTGCGTCACGGAGCAGGTGCACGACGACGTGGTGGCGTTCTTCGGGCTCTTTGACGGCCACGGCGGCGCCCAAGTGGCCGACTTTCTGGCCGAGAACCTCCACACGACGGTGTTTGACCGCATGCAGAACGCGCCCGACTCGGCCAGCGTGCTGCCAGCGTGCGTCGAGGAGGCCTTTGCCGCCACGGACGAGGAGATTTTCGCGCGCGAGATGCCGAGCGGGTCGACCGCCGTCACGATGGTCGTGCGCGGCACGTGCGCGCTCATCGCGTCGGTCGGCGACTCGCAGGCCGTGCTGTCGACCAGCGGCAAGGCCACCGACATGTGCGTCGCGCACACGCCGCTGCTGTCGAGCGAGCGCGAGCGCATCCTCGCCGCCAAGGGCAACATCTCGAAGGGCCGCATCTACGGCATGCTCGGCGTCTCGCGCGCGTTCGGCGACAACGACTTCAAGACGGCGCGCGGCGAGTTCCGTAGCCGCTTCAACGGCGACCTGGTGATCGCGACGCCTGACGTGGTCGAGCACGACATTTCGCCGCAGGACGAGTTCATGGTGCTCGGCTGCGACGGGCTGTTCGAGGTCATGGAGCCGCAGCAAGTGGTCGACTACGTGCGCACCAAGCTCGAGCTGCACGGGAACGTGCAGCACGCGTGCGAGGAGCTCGTCTCGCACGCGATCAACATGGGCTCGACCGACAACGTCAGCGCCATTATCGTGGGCTTCAACCAAGACCCAGCGCCTCCCATGTCGCTCCTGGAAGCGGTGACTGGGAGCGCTGCGGCCCCTCTCAGCGGCGTGACGGTCGAGTCGGACGCGCGCGTTGCGCCGTCCAACGACCTGGATGCCAGCGCCGCCGCCCCGACGACGCTGCTCTGCCCTCCGTCTCCCGTGCAGCTGGAGAAGCTGGACGAGACCCGGTGAAGCGATCCCTCGTCGTCGCATCTTTTTCCAACCGATCCAAGATAGCTGTTTCCTGGCAGCCCCATCCCGGTGCGCCAATATCGAGGTTGAATCGTCCGGAGCCCCACGCTCGACCGCCATCGACACATGTACATTAGCGGCGGGCGGGCGTGGGGTGCTTTCGTCTCGACGGCAAGCCTCGGGGCGTCTCTACGAGTCCAAGACCCTCGCCTTGGACGCCTCTTGTTCGTGCGTGAGATTTCCATTTATTTTCAAGGCGCGCTTTCCTATAAGCTGCGGCTGGCGAAGGACGACGCGAGTTCTCGAGGGACGCGGGGAGCAGCGCTCGTTGCAGCTCGATCGAGCTTCCCCCTCTCTCGGCGCCCGCGGATCGGCCTCGCGACCCAGCAATACTGTACC
This sequence comes from Phytopythium oedochilum, assembly GCA_023338025.1. NCBI lineage: Eukaryota > Oomycota > Peronosporomycetes > Pythiales > Pythiaceae > Phytopythium > Phytopythium oedochilum. Next base: position 5,300 of record JAADXX010000275.1, on the reverse strand, counting down.
GGCACCCGCCAGCTTGATATCCAAGAAGTTGCGCGCCTCCCGCCCCTCAACCGGCGGAGAGACCCGCTGCGCTCTCGTCCGACCGGCGCGCGAATACGATAGGCTCATTATTTACAGACGCGCGCCGGACCCGGCCACCATCGCTACGTAGACCCCCACGCCTGCACGTCGACTGGCGTCCACGGCGCTCGGTCCACGACAGCAGTCAATGCATATTATAATATTATATCTTATTTACCCGATCTCATCCCGAGGTGTCGTCAATCCACGCACGCTGCGACATCGGACACGATCCCGCAATGCTCAAGGCAAGTTCAACCTGCCCATCCGCCGTATGAGGTGATCAACGCCTACGTCTGCGTGTGCAACACTTGATCAAATCAATCGAGAGGCTTCAGAGCATCATCAAACGGATTGCGACTGGACAACCGACGCGCTAGTGCAACCCGATTACGTCCCGCGCCTCCTCGTCCTCTCGCTTGTCTCGCGTGGCGTCAACACCATCGCGCATGATGCACGAACTCTCTATTGCATTCGCATTGCGAGACATGCAAGCCGGGAGGAAGAGCTCTGCGCCTCAGCTACCGGTATTGCCAGTCGAGCCGCCTGGAGCTGGCGCAGCGGCGGTCGGCGCCATGGCCTCCTCGCGCCGGCGCTTGCGGTCGGCCATCTTCTGCTTGCGCTCGCCGACAGAGTCGGCCGTGTCCCGCGCGAGCAGCGGCAGGATCTTGCGTCTCTTGGTCAGCGGCAGCAGCGGCGCGACCTCCTCCCAGGCCAACGCCTCGCGGGCCAGCAGCCCGCGCTCGCGCATGAGCTGCTCGAGCTTGGGCGAGTAGTGGTCCAGCTCGCGCACCACGTCCGCGGGGAGCACTGTCATGCGCTTGATCGCGTCCAGGTGGCTGCGCGCAATGGCCGCGCGCACCAGGTGCCGCTCCCACGTCTCCTTGAGCTGGCTTTTCACCTGCAACAGCGCCATCGGCGTGTACCTGAGCACGAAAGAGCCGTCAGGGGGAGACATCGATATCAAGGGACACCGAGCTGTATGTAGCACACGTACGTGAAGGCGACCGCGTCGCCGAACTTGCAGTCGTGCAGCACGAGCGGCAGGTCCGGCGCCATGTCGTACTGCGGCTTGCGCGGCGTCTGCTCAATGTCCAGCAGCCGGGAGATGACCTCGGGCTCCTCCTTCCCCTCGCCGATCAGGAACAGCACGCTCACCATGCATCGCACTTGGTGCCACAGGAACGCCTGGCCGGAGATCTGTCGTCCTCCCAGTACACACACACACACTCTCTCTCTCTGTCAGTCGTCGTTCACCATAGCTAGCGTTAAACAACCACCACCGACGCCTGACCTCGAAGCGGAACGTTTGGTGGGCAGTGTCCTTGGCCGCATGGGTCTCGCACGGCACAATGTCGAACGACCTGATCTCGCGCTCGAACGAGTGGCAGTTGGTGTCGATGCGGCAAAAGTTGCGGAAGTCGTGCACTCCCACGAGCTGCTGCGCCGCGGCGCGCATCTTCTCCACGTCGAGCTGGTTCTTGACGAAGAAGTAGCGGTACACGCGGCCGCGGCAGTCGAAGCGCGCGTTGAACGCCGGCGCGCACGCGACGACCGAGTAGGCGCGGATCTCGGGCGGCAGCGACCGGTTCAGGTGCGTCGGGTAGTCGATCTCCGTGACCGTCTTGACCTCGCCCGACGGCAGCTCGACGCGGAACGAGTCGCCCGCGCGCACCTCGTCGATGGACGTCACGTCCAGCAGCTTGGCGCCCACCGGCAGGTTGGAGCGCACGCGCAGGGCGACGACCTGCCCGAAGGCGCTCACGCCGCGGTCCGTGCGGCCGCAGCGCGAGTACTCGCACGAGCCAATGTCGGCGATGAGCCGCGTGCGCACGAGCGCGTCGAAGAGGAAGCGCTCGACCGTCGCGTCCATGTGGTCCTGGCGCGCGAAGCCCGCGTACTTCTCTCCGTCGTACAGGAACTTGATGGCCACGCGCCGAGACGCGTAGTTGTCCATGCGGAACTCGCGCGCCGTGTGCTTCTTGGGCGGCTGCCACTTCTTCTTCGAGTTCTTCTTGGCGTTCTGCTGCTGCTCGAGCTGCTTCCGGTACGCGTCCGGGTCGCGCATGACCTTGGTGATCGCGTTGTCCACCAGCTCTAATAGCGGGAAACGCATCGCCAGGACGAAGCGTTAGGACGGTGACAAGTGTACCCCAAAGCGATCGATCGATCATCATCATCCTCACTCTGGCCGGCGGTGCTGCGCAGCTCGTGCAGGATCGCCAATAAGTCGCTCGCGCTCGGGCTTGCGGCCTCCAGCGCATGCAGATCCGTTACGTGCGGAGACGAAGAGGCGGGGCCTGGAGCGTCCGCCGGGGCGTGAGCTTCCGCCTGCGCAGTCATCGTCTTGAGGCGCTTTGCCATCCGAGTCGATGCTGGACCGGAGACTTTTGGTGGAGCCAAGTTGACCACCATCAGGTTATACCTCTCATACTTTATACATCACACGTGAAAATCAATTGAGTGGCATGTCCGTGTTTATTTCGATGGCTTCACTTTTCTGCTTGACCGCGTTGCACTCCTCGGTCGGACGCGACAGCGACGCTCGCGTCGACGTACGCGTTCGGGTGCTGCACCTGCGAGCCATGCAAGCTTTCTGACAGAGCAGTCGAGTACTGGGCAGAGCCCATGGCCTGCGCGTACGGATAGCGGTGGGTCGCGTCGAAGAGCATGCGGCATGCCGACCGATACCGACCGCTCGCCGCCTCGCCCGCCACTTGCGAGCTGGTCTGGATAGAGAGGCCGCGCCTTGTCAGCTCATGGCGCAGCGTCTCGCCGTCCCAGTGCTTGAACGGGCAGCCGTGGAACTGCCCGTGGCGAGGCGCGGACCCGTGGATGATCTGCGCGCAGTCGAGCGGCGCGTAGTCTTTGCGCGCACCCTCGAGCCCGTAGCTATGGCGGATGTGGTACGCGTACTCCTTGTCGAACCTCGCGGCCGGGATCACCTTGACGAACTCGGACCGGAAGAGCAGGACGCTCTCGTGCACGCTCAGCCCGAGGCCCTTGAGGAACATGCGCAACTGCAGGCGGCCGTCGTACTTGAGGTGGTGGTTCTCGCGCAACTTGCGGTGCAAGTGCCGCATGCACAGCGGGAAGTGCGCCTCGGCCGCGCGGTCCACGTCCGCCAGTCGGACGCGCGCTCTTGCGGTGCCGTTGCTGCCGCTCGCGGCTCCTCGCCGCGCCACCTCGAGCTGCCACGACGCGACGACTCTTGCTAGCACTGGGCCGAGCCGAGTGCTCTCGTCGCTGCTCATTGTGAGCAGCGAGCGACTCAGCACCCGCATCTGCCGCCGCAGTAGCGCCTCGAAGTGGTGCACCGCGACGTGGCGCATGCTCTCGACCGGCACCAGGCACGACCCACGACGCATCTCTACCTCGCGGCGCCTGACGAGACGCGCAGCGTGCTCAAACGGGACGCGGTAATGCGTCGGCGCTCGCTCTGTCGGCGTGCGTGGTCCGCTGTGGAATCCGGTCCAGTCCTCCGAGTCGCTTGCGCTGTGCGAGTCGGCGCTCTCGGCGTCTCGCTCGCCCTCATACTCGACGCCCAGTCTGGACAGCACCGTCACAGACGCCTGCGCGCTGCGTAGCGACAGCCGCAGCGCCAGCAGCTTGGCTTCCGCGTCGACCAGCCACTGCCAGTCGGCTCCTTGCGTCCTGCCACCCCATCCCGAGCGTCAGAGCGAGCGGAGAACCCCTCCGGCCGGCCGTGTCGGCACCAATGGACGCTCTCGACATACTTACAAAAGGCGAGCCGCAGAGCGTAGTGAGAGGCCAGGTCGCACCGCGAGTCGCCGGCCGCGAGCTGCTGGTAGAAGGCGTTCTCTCGGATCGACGCATGTACCGACGCCCCGCGGTGCCCACGGAGCGCTCGCTCCCCAAGCATCGACAGCAGCACCAGCAGTGACGCGCGGCCGCGCGCAGCGTCTTCGAACTCGTCCAGCGCGATCGCGAACGGCGGCGCGTCCAGGTAGAGCGGAACGGAGTCGCCGCGCGCGGGGTCGCCGAGCTCCATGGCCTCCTCCTCCATCGTCGTCTCCATGCGCGTAACCTGCAGTTACGCTTTTGCGGTTACGCGCACTTTAGTTTGGGCGTATTCAGTGGTATGCTAACCTGAATGCGTCGCCCAAAATAAAAACGCGCACGCACCACCAGCTCACGCCCAACCTTCACGTTCCGCTGATCCGCATTCACCGACGCCGGCGTGTCCAGCGTCATTCGTCGACTTGCTCCACGCGCTCCGCACGATGATCGACCTCCCCGTGATCGACCTGAAGCACTACAAGGCGACTGGCGACCCGGCCGAGTGCGCCAAGGCGGCCGAGTCGCTGCACAAGTACGGCGTGCTGTGCGTCCGCGACGAGGTGCGCCTGCCTCGCGATCTCCGCGTCGCTCGATAGTGTAGCGCTGCCTCACTGACGCGGCGTCGGCCACTGCGCAGCGCGCAGCGGACTCGGACAACGCGGCGTTCATCGACATGATGGAGCGGTACTTCGAGTCGACGGACTTTGTCGAGGACGCGCGGCCGGAGCTGCACTACCAGGTGGGCGTGACGCCCGAGCTCAAGGAGCGCGCGCGCAACCACTGCGCGCGCGCGGACGCGCTCGAGCCGCGGCACGCGCCCGTGACGCTGTGCCCGCCCGAGGCGGACAAGAAGAGCCGCTTCTTCTGGCGCGTGGGCGAGCGGCCCAAGAGCACCAAGTTCCAGGAGCTGAACGCCGAGCCCGTGGTGCCCACGTGCTTCCCCGAGTGGGAGTCCGTCATGAACATGTGGGGCGGCAAGATGCTGGACGCCATCACGGACCTCGTCGAGATCGTGGCCGTGGGCCTTGGCCTTGAGAAGGACGCGCTCGTTAGCCGCATCCGCAACGGCCCGCACCTGCTTGCGCCGACTGGCAGCAACTTCAATGTGTACGACCGGCTCAACGACGTGCTCGCCGGCTACCACTACGGTGCGTCCTCTGACTGGTCTGTGCGTAGTTGAGCGGACGTGACGCGCTGCTAACGTGTGTATATGTGTGCTTGTGTGCATCCTGACGCCTCACGCAGACCTGAACTTGCTGACGATCCACGGCAAGTCGCGCTTCCCGGGACTCTACATCTGGCTGCGCGACGGCACGCGCACGGCCGTCAAGATCCCGGACGGATGCCTGCTCGTTCAGGTCCGTGATAGCTATACGATAGGAGCCTGGGACATTGGCGTCGCTCTGGTGTCTAATGCGTTGTGTGTGTGTGTGTGTGTG
>JAADXX010000274.1:0-33411 GCA_023338025.1 Phytopythium oedochilum | reverse complement strand
GTTCAGAGCTCACAAACAAGGTGGTCGGGCGGTGTCGGGAGTTGTCAGGGTGTCTCGATGCTAAGAACCCGCTCTGTCTGTGCGTGGCTTCGCTCCGCCGAGCAGAGTTTGTGCGCGTCCGTTGCCCCAAAGCAGCTGGTCAGCGCTTGCCAAGGAATAATATCAGCAGTGCCGTCTGTTTGTTCAAGATACCCAAGAGGATAATCTTTGCTTTCTCAGCGCTTTGGTTTGGTCGATCTGATCGGCTGGCTTCTCCGTTGATACGCTATCGTTTGCCACTTCATTCCCTCCTATTTATATCACAACGATCGAGTCCGACACACTGACGACGATGAACGATAGGCACGATCTCTGGTCGCATGATAGCGCGCCGCTAGCCGCTAGTCGTCTGCCCCGCCAAAATATACGGATCGCAATCTCAAAGATGCCGCACGCCGTAGGCGGCACAACACACCTCGCTTTCTCCGCGATATTATCACGCCAAGATCGCCACGAGCACCTGCTTTCGCCGCCGATTCCCTGCATTTGGTCAATTGCCGGCTTTGAGACGCCGCCTGTTTTCGGGCCGTGATTCTCCGCCCCATACATGCACCTGATTTGCAGGGGATTTTCGAGAACGCATCCTGGCCACGCGCGCACCGGACCTGATACACTGCAAGGCACCTAGCTTCTTTCTCTGATAACCCCACATGACTTCACAAGGCACATCGCAACACTGAGACCCCGCCGCGCGATCGGCTGTTGTCGGTGTGTGTGGTGATCCAGTCTCTCACCCTTGACAGAGAGTGGACGCATTGTTGAAGCCACTTCTGTAGCCACAGCTACTGCTGCACTCGCTATTGAACCAGGTGGCGGGGTGGAAGGCGTCAATTGCCGCCGAAAGAGACCGAAATCAGAAAAAAGGGGCATAAGAGCCGGTGGGGGATCCTGGTCGTCGTCAGCTGCGGTTTCGAGCAGGATGGCAATCCACGCGACTAATCCAATACAAACTCCTATATAAAGTAGTCAGCAGACGAACACCACAGGTGACAAGTTCTTGCATTTGACTTTGAACGCCAGCCCGACCTTCACAAAGTATCCCGGGATATGCGGTATCCTCCATGTGTATGGGTGTCCGTGGCACCCCAGCGCAATATCGGGCATCAGCACTCCATCCCTCGGCACTTGCTTGCACCGAGAAGGCAGGGGGAGCGTCGCGGCTCCGCGAGCATGCATCATTTCCGCATTGGCGGCCATCCGAGCACCGACACACAAGTCACAGACGGATGAAGATCGTCACCTTGGCACACAGCGCGCTGGCAGTCGCGGCGTTGGCCGCTGCGACGGCCTCCGCCTACTCGTACGCCGACGCGGGTGGCTACCAGGAGGGCACGGTCAAGCCGGCGATGGACGCGAGCCTGAGCGGCAGCTTCGGCGCGAGCGTCCTCGGCGCTGGCTCGCAGGGCTCGAGCTCTAGCGGCGGCTACCTGCAGCCGTTCGCGACGGACGCGCCGTCCGAGTCGCTGTTCGCGCGCAATGAGCTGGGCGGCATGGCGCCCGTCATCAACGTGGCGTCCGAGCTGCTGGGGTCGCCGCTGCCGACCAACAAGTGGTGGGGCAACCTCATCCACACGACCGCGGCCGACAAGGACACGGTGGCCAACCCGGCGTGGGCCAACCCGTACGCGCTCAAGCTGCCCAAGGCCGCGCCGTTCGGCATCCAGGCCTGCTACTCGTACTCGTACCGGCAGACGGCGGCCGAGGCGGACGGCGCCATCAAGTACTACCTGCACGACTTCCACAACGACATGACGCTGTCGGCGAGCGAGTTCGTGGCCAGCAAGCCCGACTACGAGGTCTACGGGTGGACGGACACGGGCGTCTACGTGCGCACGTGCGCGAGCGGGAGCTCGAGCTCGAGCTGCATGGACTCGGCGCTCGTGAACGGCATGGCGTTCGTGTCGGCCACCTACGCGGGCCTCACGCCCACGATCCAGTCCGACTACGCCATGACCATCGTGGACGCCACGACGCCCGGCAAGACGGTCGTGCAGCTCGCGAGCAACAACCAGATGTGGGTGCTCTACGGCTCGGACGCGAGCCTAAGCTTCTCGGTCGACAGCACCAGCTCGGCGCTCGTCGCAGCGGGCGCCTACACGGGCACGATCCGCATGGCCGTGCTGCCCGAGAGCGGCGACCAGAGCGTCTACGACGACTTTGCCGGCTGCGTCGTCCGCGGCGGCGTCATCTCGGTCGAGTCGCGCACCGAGTACTCGTTCAACTGGGTCACCAACGGCACGACGTGCGAGTCCTCGGGGCTGCTGCACTTCGCGCTGCCGCACCACTCGGACGCCATCCGTAGCGACTACGGCGCGCAGCTCAAGGACGCGGTGGTGCTACACTCCGCGACGCGCGGCCGGATGACTGGCGTGGTGACGACGAGCGGCAAGTGGTCGCTGACGGAGGAGGAGAACGACGCAGAGGTGGACTTCTACCCGGCGACCAAGCCCTCGGCCGACGTGGTGTCCCAAGTGAACCTTGTGGACACGCTGCAGAGCGACATTGACGCCGACTGGACGCTCGACACGGGCAGCTGGTACTACAACGGCAAGGCGTTCCAGAAGTACGCGACGCTGTGCCTCATGGCGGCCGACAGCGCCGTCGTGGGCGACGACTCGGCGCTGCTCACGACGTGTCTGCAGAAGATCGAGACGCTCATCGAGCCCTTCCTCGACAACACGCTCGACGCGCCGCTGTGCTACGAGACGACCTACGGCGGCATCGTGTCCAGCATGACGTTCACGAGCAGTGACGTGAACGTCGAGTTCGGCAACGCCGTGTACAACGACCACCACTACCACTACGGCTACTGGGTGACGGCGTCGGCGATCCTCAAGAAGCTCGCGCCAGACTGGGCGCGCATGTCGGAGCTCGACGCCATGGTGACGACGCTGCTGCGCGACGTGGTCAACCCAAGCCCGGAGGACAGGTACTTCCCGACGTTCCGCCACTTCTCCTGGTTCCTCGGCCACTCGTACTCGCACGGCGTGACGCCCATGGCGGACGGCAAGGACGAGGAGAGTACGTCCGAGGACATCAACTTCTACTACGGCATGAAGCTCTGGGGCCAGGCCACGGGGAACAAAGCCGTTGAGGACCTCGGCAGCCTCATGCTGCGCATCAACGCGCGCGCCGTGCGCACGTACTTTCTCATGGCGTCCGACAACGAGATCCACCCGGCCGCGTTCGTCAAGAACCACGTGACGGGCATCTTCTTCGACAACAAGGCCGACTACGCGACGTGGTTCAGCGCCGAGAAGTACTGCATCCACGGCATCCAGATGATCCCCGTGTCGCCCATCAACGCGCTGGCGCGCACCGCAACGTTCGTGCAGCAGGAGTGGGACGACATTCTGTCCAAGGAGGCGATCGTCACAGGCGAAGACCTGACCAACGCCTGGCTCTCGCTGCTGCTCGTCAACGAGGCGTTCATCGACCAGGCGGACGCGCTGGCCAAGCTGCCGGCCGTGACGCTCGACGACGGGCTCACGCGCTCCTGGGCGCTCTACAACGCCGCCACCCGCGGTGGGTCCTCCTCCTCAGGATCGGCCTACGCGTCCGCCAGCGGCAGCACCACCGCCGACAGCAACACGCCAGAGGTGACCACCACTGCTGCTCCAGCCGTCACCTCTGCTGCTCCGACCGTAACCGCTGCTGCTCCGACAGTAACCACTGTTGCTCCGGCCGTCACAACTGCAGCTCCGGCCGTAACCACCACTACCCCGACCGTCACGTCTGCTGCTCCGACCGTAACCGCTGCTGCTCCGGGCGTAACCACTGCAGCTCCGGTCGTCACAACTGCTGCTCCGACCATCACAACTGCAGCTCCGGCCGTCACAACTGCTGCTCCGGGCGTCTCGACTGCTGCTCCGGCCGTCTCGACCGCGGCTCCGGCCGTGACAACAGCCGCCCCATGTGTCGCGACGGCGACGCCGGCGTTCGAGTCGGTCGAACAGACCCAGACGGGACTCGAAGCTGCCAAGCAGAGCTTCTAGGCGTCCACCCACCCACCCCTGTATGTGTAGATGTGTGTTCCGTCAGTCAGTCTTTAGAGTGAAAGTGTAGCCATGTGGTTGAAACCGAACAGTATTATGAGACCTTTTGTTCCAAATCAACCGCCCATCTTATTCGTCTCCACTATACGTATAACCCTCCATACACACCATATTATTCGGGACGTGGCTCTCGATCCGGCCAATCACACCTTCGCAAACCGCTCTCATCATGAGCTCCGAGTCTCGCGACTGGCGCCGCGATCGCGCTTCCCGCGGCGGCCGAGGACGCGGCGCTTCCCGCCCCGGACGCGCGCCGTCCCCTCCCTCCCGCGCGTCCGCTCCGCCTCCAGCCCCTTCAAAAGCGGTCCATGCAGCGTCCGCACAGCATCCGTCCCTGGCGGACGCGGCCCCGATCCGCGGCGAGTGCGCGCGCATGTGCTCCGAGCGGGAGCAGCGCGAGCGCGAGGACGCCAACGAGATCAGCCGCTTCGAGCGCGCGGCCGGCTCTGGCGCTGCGTCCGCCGTCTTGGCCGTCAAGAAGTACCGCCGCGCGGCCGCAGGCGCCACGACGCTCGACCCGAGCGAGGTGCGGCCGCCGCGCGTGCTGCTGGCGACGTTGACGCACCTCCTGCGCGTCGTCTTGCCGCGCGAGGGCGGCGGCTTCGCGCTCGAAGACGACGGAGCGGACAGCAAGTCGGTGGAGACGGCGAGCAACTTCCTCGCGCTGTACGAGTTCCTCTCGGACCGCATCCGCAGCGTCCGCCAGGACTTCACCGTCCAGGTACGATGCTGGCGCTAGACAAACGCTCCATCGCTCTCTCTCTCTCTCTCTCATACTCGCATCACCTCAACACGCTGCGTAGCATGTCGAGGACGCGTCGCTAGAGGCGGCGCTGGAGCAGATCGCGCGCTTCTACGCGCTCGCGGGTCTCCGCGCGGTCCAAGTGCTCGACTTCGCCGGCGGAGGAGACAAGATGCGCGCGCTGGCGGCGTACTGGAGCGACAAGCTGCACGACGAGCAGCTCGCGTCGGCGCTCGCGCAGCTCATGGAGCTGTACCGCGTCCAGCACGCGAGCGGTGGTGCTGGGGCTCTAGGCGGCGTCGACCGAGTGCTCGACAGGCAGGCGGAGTTCGTGGCGCTCGACCTGCTGCTGCGTCTAGAGGACGCGCGTGGCGTGGCGTTGGCGCTTCGGCGGATGCCCGCGCGCCTGCGGGGGCGAGAGCGCGTCCGACGCGCGCTGAGAGCCTTCGTGGCGCTCCAGCTGGGAGACTTCCGAGACTTCGTGGGCCAGTTCGAGGCGATGGAGGTGCTCGAGCAGGCGCTCGCGCTGCGGATGCTGCCGCGCGTGTGGGCCGACGCGCTGCGGATGCTCAACAAGGCGCTGGGCAAGCAGGACCGTGTCGATCTCGGCGAGCTGGGCGTCAAGCTGTCGCTGATCCGCAATGGCGAGGACGTCGCAGTCGTCGAGCAGCTCTGTCTTGCCATGAACATCCACACGGAGCGCGTCGAAGGCGGAGAAGCGCCGCTGCCGAGCTCATGGGAGCAGCAGGACAGCACCGCAGACGCCGTGGCGTCCGCGGTCTTCGCGCGGTTCAAGGTGAGCCAGCCGAACGTCGAGCTCGAGAAGAGCGAGGCCAGGAAGCTCATGCGGTCCGTCGCGTTGCGCCGCGTGCGGCGGACGGAGCTGGAGGCTGGCGGGAGCGTCGCGGAGCTAGTGACCGGGAGCTAGAGGCTTCCTCATCAAGTGTCGATAGAGCACGCGTGTCCAAGAGACAGAGAACTACACACCAACATGGCGCTCGAGCGCGACAAGACTAGGCAAAACAGTTGCACAAGCGGCTGCTAGAGCGTGATCTACCTCGACGCGGCCAAGGGGGCGGCGGGGTCGTCCCGCGCGGGTGTCCAAGCGAGCGGTGACGGCGTCGCGGCAGTCTTCCAGGGCGACGAACGCTTCCTCCCGTCTCCGACGCCTTAGACCTTGGTTTTCTTCTTGGGCGGCGGCAGACTCTCGAGCGCGTCGAAGCTCAGCTCCACCTTGGTGTCCTGCAGGTTGTCCAGGTCCTGGTACGACTTGGTCACCTGCCGCGGGTCCACGGGCAGGTCTCCTTCCGGCTCGCGCGGCGGCAGCGGCGGCCCGCGGCTGCGAGGCGGCGGCGAGCGCGGCGCGCGGTCGAACGATCCCCTTCGCATGCGGTTGTCGCGCATCGGCGGCGGCGGACCGCGGCTGCGGTAGCCCTCGTCGCGGTAGTAGCCTCCTCCGCGACCACCACCGTACGGCGAAGGGCGTCCGCCACCTCCACGGCCCTGGTACGGAGCGCCGTTCCTGCTCGCCGGTCCGCTACGAGCACCGAGCGTGGGGTTGCCCGGGTTGTTGGTCGCCTCGACCGGCGGCATTGGGCGCTGCTCGTCCTCGCGGTACTGCTCCCACATGTACGTCTCGCCCACCTCGGCAATCTTGTCCACGACGAGCTCCGGGTGCTTGTTGCGGATGTGCTTCTTGACAAAGTCCATCGCCTTGAACAGCTTGGTGCACAGCCGGCAGCGGTGCTTGCCGTCGTCGCCCGCCTTCTCGCCGTAGTTGGCGTACGTGCTGTCCAGCGCGGCCTCCTCGCGCGCCTCGATCTCCTCCACGAGCGTCTTCTCCTTGGCGCGCTTGTCCGCGACGGCCTCCGGCTCGAGCTCCTTGAGGTACGCCTCGACCTTCTCGTCCAGCTGCGCCGCCCACCCGCCGATGGCTTTCGGGGGCTGCGCGGGCTGCGCCGCAGCCGCGTCCTTGTCGCCATGTTCGTCGGACGGTGCGGCGCCATCTCCCGCGTCCTTGGTGTCCTTGTCCGCGGCGCCTTCCGCGGCGGCCGCTTCTTGACGAGCCTTCTCCTCCTCAAGGTCCCTCGTCGACGGCTCCGGGCGGCAGAAGAGCGCTGGGTGCGCGTGCATAATGTCGCCCATGTCGAGGCACTGGACGCCAGCATAATAAATATAATGATGCACACGGCGGAGGTACGCGATGGTCACGTCCAGCTTCTGGCGGTCGGTCGAGTACTTGGCGACGACCTCGTCGTGGTCGAGCAGCGCGTCGACGCCATAGCGGCGCAGCTCGGCGTCCTTGGTGAACAGGCGGCGGTCCAGCGCCTGCGCAAGCTTCAGCGCCTGCTTGAAGTCAAACTCAAGGCGCTCGGGCACCGACAAGTACGACGGCGTCTTGAGCGGCGCGCGCGACCGGTGCTGCGACGCCTAGAGGAGGAACAGCGAGTATGCGTTGCATGTCAGTCTCGAAGGCGCTAATGACCGACCGACTCAAGGGACGACGACAGAGCGAGCCCCTTACCTGGAGTCGGAAGGGCGGGAACAGGTCGCCGTCTTCGACGAACGTGTTGTGGATCTTGGGGAGCGCGTCGGCCGCGGCGTCCGCCGTCTCGTACACAATGTACGCCGACCGGTCAAAGTCGAACGCGCTCTTCTTGACCGGGTCCGACAGGTACAAGTGCTGGAAGCTTCCTCCCTGCAGTCGCCACAGCGGACGCAGTCCATCAGTTCAGCGAGCTGCAACGCATACCCCGAGCTAACCGAGCCCACAACGTACCGCCTTCTTGACCGCCTCGCTCAGCGTGGTGACCGGGCAGGCGCAGGGCACGCGGCGCACGAAGAGCACGCGCGCGCTCGACTCCATGTCGTTCTCAAAGTCGGCGCCCGAGAGCTCGGCGCTCTCGTCGAGGCAGATGGCGGCCACGCCCGAGCGCAGGCGCTCGCCGAAGAGCTTGGCCTCGGCGACCTTGCGCGCCTGCTTCTGCTGCTCGAGGCGCGCGCGGATGGCGGGCGAGTACCGCTCCTGCAGCCACTCCTCGCGCTTGTGGTCCTCGAAGAAGGCGCGCATGACGCGCTGCAGGTACTTCTTCTTGTACTCCTCGTACCGCTGCTGGTACGTCTCGGGCGTCGAGTTCTCGTCCTGCCGCATCATGAACGCCTTGTACGTGTCCATGGGCTCGATCGCCTCGCTGGCTTTGCGCGCCGCCGCCGGCGGGCCCTGCGGCGCCTCCCCGCGGTCCTCGAACCGGTCCCAGTCGCTCGGCGGCGGCCGGTGCATCGGCCGTCCTCTGTCCATCGGGCTGCGGCTGCGGCTGCGGTACGGCCCGCGGCCGCGGAACCCGCCGCGCCCGCCCATGTCGTAGCCTCCGTCGCGTCCCTCGCTACGTCGCCTTGGCCAATGAATGAACGACACGCGCGCGTCAGTCCGCTGGCTCCGAGGTGTTGGCTACTGCGAGTCCAGAAGCAGTACCGGCCGCGGAAGTCGTCGTACGGCGGCCGGTGCTCCGGGTAGTGGTGCATCGGCGGCGGCGGCCCGCGGTAGTCCATCGGCGGCCCCATGTACTCGTCCCGCATCGGATCCCCTCCCTGCTGCTCCACCACGCAATACAAGGCGCAAGTAAGCGCCTGCACGACCGCCAAGATGGCTACTGGCGGATCAAGGAGCTGGGCGTGAGGGACGCTACTACAGAGCCTCGGTACGCCGACTCGATGGTGGTCATGCGCTCCCTCCCACGCGCGCGCTCTCTCTCTCTCTCTCTCTTCGCGCGCGCCACCCTCCCCTACTAGCGGCCGGAGCGGACGCTTAGATGCTGGGACCCGAGCCTGGGCACGTACCATGGCTGCTACTGCGGCGTCAGCGGCGTCGGGGAGTCGCTGGCGTCCGTTCTCGCGCGTCGCGACAGGCGGCGGCTCGTCGGATGCGTTGGCTTGGGCTGTCGGGCGCGGAACGCTGTGTGTGTTGTGTGGCAGCGACTTCGTGACAGTACAGTCTGATCTCGCTAGTATTATGAAACCTTCGATCCTGCATTTTCGTGCGACATTATTTGAAGGTTTTCAAGATTTAAAATGTTCAATTAGTAAAATGATCAAATCAGCTTTGAATTGGGGTACTGTAAAGACCCTTTGCATTTATGTCTGTTATGACTATGAAATAGAAACGTATCTGAAATGAAAAAGCTATAACTGCTACAATATATATAACTGTTTTAAAAATAAACCTAAACCTGTCCGCGGACATTTTTCAGTACCTAGATTAATCTTGGTGTTTGTATATCAATTTCGGTGACATTCGGCAGTACAAATGTGTATTTAGAAACGACAACATGTTGATTTTTGTAATAAGCGGTTTTTAGAAATGTTATTTGATTGTTTGTGTTGATGTTATGTGAGTGGATGGAAACGATTTTTGGACGAACGTTGACACGAATTTTACGACAATATGCACATATTGTCGTAAAATTCGTATCAACTTTCGTCGAAAAATCGTTTCCATCTATGCACATAACGTCACTCTTCAGCTTATCTGATACGTTTACGAACATCTAACTGTCAAACTATCGACAATTTCGATAATTCCAACAGATCAGACCTTCAACAGGGTCAAGTGGGGGATGTGTACATTGCCGTGGGTCCGTGCTGGTGCTTCGAGGCCAGGGATCACTCGGACCGTACGAACAGCGCCCACGCCTAGCGGATCCCCAGTCATTAGCGACTCGACAGTGTGGTTGCGGGCGAAATGAAGAACGTACGGCGTAGATGAGCGCGAACACGATGACCCACTTGAGGATCCAGCGCTGGAGCTGCTTGCCGGCGCCGTCGATGCTGCGCACGACCTGGCAGCACAGCGAGGCGTTAATGACAGCGTCAGATCCTGTAGCATACATTGTCCGGGGTCGTCCGGACGCACCTCGTTGTTCATCTTGAAGCACCGAACCGACTCGGCGAGCATGAGCTGCTTGGTCGCGTCGTCGTATGCCATGGCGTTGATCTTGTCCTTGAACGCGCCACGCAGCGCCTGCACTCATCGCTCCGCCCGTTCAGTATGACACTCGCCGACGCGGAAGGCCGCTCCATTCAGGCTAGCCGCGCTCACCATCTTGCTCTTGGCTTGGAACGCGAACGTATTGAGCCCCTGCTCGTCCGTCAGGCCGAAGCTCTTCTTGACCATCTTCCGGATGATCTGGCCGCCCGCGAGCAGCGCGATGAACATGTGGTAGCAGTACGGCACCAGCAGCGTCGGGTCCTGCAGATCGGTCCTCGGTTGAGCCTCAGGAGACAGCCCACACCGCGCAAGTGTTCGTAGCAGCTTCAATGCGCGCGCGTACCTTCTGCTCGAGCTCCTTCAGGTGGCTTCAGCGACGGTCGGAAGCAAACAAGCGTCAGTCCGAGCGCTCCGGCTTGTCTACAGCGCCTTACAAGCATAGCTCGCTCACTTGACGTAGGTCGTGACGGCCGGCGTCGGCGGGAACGCACTGCTCCAGTCGCTGCCGAGGAAGAACTGCAGGTCCTTGGCGATCTTGTCGGACTGCTCGGCGCTAACGTTAGCGGCGTGTGCGTCCAACCAACGAACTGGCGCGCGTGTACTGCAGTTAGTAGCGACGCACCCGCGCGATCTCGTCCAGCATTGCGTGCAGCTCCTTCATGGCCTCGTGGTCCTTGGCCGCGCGGATCGACACCTCGATCTGCGCGTAGATGTAGTCTGCGCGACCGCCCCAGAGCCACGCACACGCGTCAGCACCGACGCCACGCATCAGCCAGCTTCCTACCACTCATTGGCGACTCGCGGCGACGCACAGAAGAGCAGCAGCGAGCGCCCGTAGAGTTTCTTGTCGGTCAGCGCCACCAGCAGCTTCAAGTTGACCAGACTGCCGATGCAGAGACGCAGGCAGAGATGCTGGTTAGTCCCCGCCGCGCCGACCCTAGCGGCCCCAGCAGCCGCGCGCGCACTTGTCCGCCACTGAGTGCAGCTCCTTGGTGGCCTCGCGCATCGCGTCCGTCAGCGTAGGCGCGGCGCCGTCCATCCTGCTCCTCGTCGCCTCGCGCTGTGTGTTGGGTGAGGAGGAATCCAAAATTCAGCCCTGCGCCGGGCGTGAACAAAATCACTCAGGAGTGCACTTTGGAAACACATACTCGTATTAACTTGATTTTCTATAATGAAGCAGAGAGTAGGTAGAAACACTTCCTCATATAATGAACATTTGTAAAATGATAAAAGTGGTCGGTGCGTGGGTTGGCTGCGGTCCAGCTGGCTCGCATACCTCGGACGACCGACATCATGGCGACTGACGTGGCGTCGTCGCCGAAGAGCGCGGCGGCCGCGCCGCTACTAGACGCGGAAGAGCACCTGCTGCTGCATGCGGTGCGTTTCCTCCGTCCCCCTCTCCCCTATCTTCTCGTCCCCATGGCCCTCTCTGTACGAGTCGCTGACGCGCGGCGAGGCGACAGGAGCGGTCGAGCATCTTCGAGACGCGCGTGGAGCGCGCGGCGCTGTGCCGCGACCGCGGGTCGGCGCGCTTCCGGGCGAAGGACCTGGCCGGCGCCGTCTTGTGGTACGAGCGCGCGCTCTTCCACGTCGACTTTGACGAGGGCACGTGGCACTTTGAGGTGCGCGTGCATCTATTAGTACATGTAGTCATCCATCTCTCTCCATGGGCTCTGACCATGCTGCACTCGCAGTTCCTGGACAAGCACCGCGCCGCCGTGAACGAGGTGCGGCTGCCCGTGTACCTGAACCTGGCGGCGTGTTTCCTAGCCGAAGGCACGACCCAGGACCTGGACAAGGTGGTCGAGAACGCCAACCTGGCGCTCGAGATCGACGCGAGCAACGCCAAGGCGCTGTACCGCGCCGGCCGCGCGCACCTCGCGCGCGGGGACCTGGACGCCGCGAGCGACAAGCTGGCCAGGGCCGCCAAGAGCCAGCCGAGCGACAAGAACGTCCGCGAGGCGCTGCAGACGCTGCGGACCAAGCGGAGCGAGCACAAGGCCAAGGAGAAGCAGACCTGGGGCGGCCGGCTGCTGTCCGAGCCCGCTGACGGCGACAGCGACGGCCTGGCACCGCCCTCGACGGACGAGGAGCGACCCGAGCGGGGCGTGGAGGGTCCACGCAGTGCTCTGGACGCGCTGCGCTTCTGGATCGTCGCTGCCATGGCCGTCGTCGTCGCCGTCGCGTTCGGAGCGACGCGCCTTACCGGATGAACAGCCAATATATGATAGTATATGAGGTGGGTGGGCTCCACCTCCTTCTCGGCTCCAGCTGCTGCATGCGATCCGGCAGCGCTACCCGGCGTATTCGAAGAGCTTGACGCTGTGCAAGTACTTGTCGTCGCACTCGCGGGTCGGCCGCCTGCCACAGCCAGCTCGCCATCCGTGAGGCGGAGCGTCCAGCCAACACATGCAAAGCAACGACCGAGACGCACCAGTACGTGTAGTACCCGTTGCTCTTCACGCGCGTGCACTGGATGAGCCCGTTCTCCCAGCGGTGCGGCTCGCCGTACGTCTCCATGTACTCCTTCAGGTCGCGCCAGCCAGCCTGCTGCACTCGGAACGCTACGAACGACTCGGTTAGCACTGA
Source organism: Phytopythium oedochilum (assembly GCA_023338025.1). Classification (NCBI taxonomy): domain Eukaryota; phylum Oomycota; class Peronosporomycetes; order Pythiales; family Pythiaceae; genus Phytopythium; species Phytopythium oedochilum. Next base: position 21,002 of record JAADXX010000274.1, on the reverse strand, counting down.
CATGGCGAACAGCGAAGCGCTTGCCGCACCTTGCTCGGCCTCGAGGCTCCATTCCTTGGGCCGGAAGCAGCGCGTCGACTTGGAGCTCGTGACCACTGGCTTGCGCGCCGACTCGACCGACGCGTTCGCGTCCATTTTGAACTTGCTAGGCCCGCGAGAGGCCCCGCAGCTTCGAGACGCCCCGCGGGACGCCACGTCCGGTCGACTGAGGGACAGTGCACTCACGGACAGCACCTCCATCTCCGTTGTCTGTCAGCTGAGAGCTTCGCCGTCGAGGTCTGGATGAACGACTGCGAACGCGGGTCTGTCTGCAGACAGACGATGGACGGCGCGGACGACCAGAGGCTGCTGTCTTGGCGTCGCTCGGAGCCAGCAATGGCCGTTGGCCAAGCAGCACAGACCTCGCAGCTAATTTAATCGCAAGGATACTTTTGGAAGAAGCGCGCTGATGCTTGGAGCGTACTGCTGGCTCGATGAGCCTATCAATAGGGCTCTCAAGCTCAGACGACAACGTCCTGGAGTTCAACCCATGGCTCCTCGTCCGTCTCCTCGTCATCCTCCGCTGGCAGCAGTCGCGGAGCAGTCGAACTGGCGCTGCTGTCGTTACCGGACTGTTCATTGTCCGTCTCGACCTCTTGCACTTGTCGCTGCATCCCTTCGTCAGCCAGCTCGCTCCCTTCGCTGTCCAGCGCGTTGTAGGACGTGCGGCGTTGGTGCACGGCCTTGGCCTTGGGGTCGCGGCGACGCATCGTTGGCCGTCTGAACACGGCCGTAAGCGTCATGTTCTCCTTCTTTTCGCGCTTAAGGCGCTCGTACTCGAGCGGCGCGAGCAGCTTCCACCTGCGCGCGACCTGGTTGTCGCTGCGGTTGCCCAGCTCGCTCGAGATCTGGGCCCAGATCCCGGGGCACTCGAGCCCGCCGAGCTCCTTGAAGCGCCTTTTGACCAGCGCGTCCTCCTTCCCGGTCCACTTGGCGAACGTCAGCTCCGGGTTGAGCGAGTTGAGGAACCGGTCGCGCAGCGCCGGCAGCGTCCGACCTGGCACGTGGTGCGCGACGTCGTGCCACGGCACGAGCTCCTTCTGGAACAGCTCCAGGCGGTCTTGGTACGCCGCGACCGCGAGCAGCAGCCGCCGGTCCTCCACGAGCGAGAACTTGCCTTGGCGGATCCCAGGCGCGAGCGAGAGCTGCCATCGGTGGCGGATTTGCTCGGGTACGCGCCCGTCCATGAGGTCCGCCACGACGTTCCACTTCTCGCCGAACACGGCGACGGCCTGCTGGATCGCCGCGTCCTCCTCCGGCGTGAACGCCGAGTGGACGTTCGACGTGCACAGCTTGGTTTGGTACCGCACGAGGCAGTGGACGGCCGGGCGGCCGGCGAGGGGCATGCGCCGAGCGATCTGCGGCCAGTCGTTCACGATCGCCGGGTCGGCCTGGCCGCTCGCCAGGCGCTTCAGCGCCTCGTCCTCCTGCTTCGTCCAGGCGCAGAGCCGCAACGACGGGTCTTCGTGCAGCTCCCACCAGAGCTTGCACGAGAAGGCGGACCGGTGGATCGGCGGCCGCTGCTGCGCGATCCCGGCCCAGACCTGCAGCGGCAGCCGGATGGGTCGCGGCGCGCCGGCTTCCGCTACGACGCCGCCCGGGCGCCAGCTGCCAGGCTCGACCATCGATTCGTGAGCGTTCGCGGCCGCGAACTGCCGCACGAGCTCGCGCTCCTTGGCCGAGAAGACGCGCGAGGGCGTCGCGACGAACGCCTCGTGGCTCTTGGCGCGCAGGAAGAGCGTGTCAGCGTTCGGCAGCGGCTCGGCCAGCCGCGCGAGGTCGGCTTGCTCGCTATTGGAGCACTCGTTGCTGTCTGTGGAGGACGCGCGTCCCGGTAGGATAAAGAGCTGCGACGTGGTCTTCCGCGGCTTCTTCCTGGCACTCGCCGCGCTGCTGGAGACGGCGTCGTCGAAGAAGAACGACCGCTTCGGCCGGATGAACGACCGCGGCACGACGCCCACCTTCTTGTACGCGCTCTCGACCTCGCGCTCGAACACGGCGACGCCTGCCGTAGCCGCTGCCGCGCCGGTACGTGCAGGAAGCAGCGCGTCCATGGCGCGCTCGGCCCGGCGCAGCGCCGTCTTGCGCCGCAGCGCCTGCACGCGGGCGCTCAGCGCCGCCTCCTCCGACTCGAGGGACACGAGCAGGCTGCGCAGCTGCTCCGCGTACACGCGGTTCGCCTGCAGCGCGTCGCGCACGAGCGCCGGCGCCGGCCCCTCGCGCCGCTTCCGCTGCCGTTGCCGGTCCATTTGTTGCCGGTCGCCCAACGACAACTGCCCAGGAAGAGTAACCCGACGTGTACCCCATGCGTAACCAAGCGTATTTTGTGTTTTTGACACCACATTTAATGTGGTGTCAAAAACACAAAATAGTGGCGGGTTACCAAAAATTATTTATTTATCACCACACCATCGCAAGCTGAAGCAAGAGCCTCCGCCGCCGCGACCTTGGCGTTGCAGAGCACGAAGCACTGTGCATGGCTGGGCTCGACGACGGGGCGCTCGCGCTGGAGACCACGCTGTAGAACTGCTTGACTCGGTGTAGCCACAGCAACGGCTGGTTGGTTTACTCTATCACTCTCTCTCTCTCGCTCGCTCGCTCCTTCCAGCACGACAGATCGCTTCCGGAGGCGATGAGCTCGGCCGTGACGTCGTCCGGCCCTCGAACGCGGACGATCTGCGCGTTGGTATTAGTCAGCCACCTCCGACCATTCGTAGCAGTCATAAGTCGCAAGTGTACCTGCGGGGTCCGCATCAACTCCACGACTGCACTTTGGCTACACTTTTGGTTCAACGCGTTATACTTTGCTCGCTTCGGAACGAGCAGTTTGACTAAACGGGAGGATTCTAAACGGAGACGGACCCACCAAACACTCACTAGAACTCACAACTACGAACTCCCGACGCTACAGGACGCTACAGGAGCGCGATGAGGTTCATGGTGGCGCTGTAGACGACGAGCGCGACAAGCAGCGCGACGATGGCGAAGCCCGCGGGCCGGCTGTAGTTGCCGTAGGTGCGCATTTGCTGGGCGTCGAGCTTCTGCCGTGGCAATAAATAGAGGATCGGCACCAGCGCCAACAGGTTGATCGCGCAGTTGGCGAGCCAGAACATGAACACCTGGACGCGCGTGTCGGACGCGTCCAGGGCCAGCACGTCGTCGCTGAAGTTGGCCTTGAGCGAGTCGCTAGAGGAGCTCACGGCGTCCGAGAACGTGACGATGACCGAGCCGATGATGGTCGTGAACGAGGTGACGAGCCCCGTGGTTGCACCTTCCAGGCAGTTCTCGGTGATCTCCACGAGCGGAAGCGTCGAGACGATGAGCACGCAGCCCACGGAGATGCCAGTCAGCGCCTCCATCGTCATGACGAACCATGGAGTACGGACGCTGCCGAAGATGACCGGGGTCGCCCACGCGAGATGCACAGCCACGCCCCAGAGCAGCCCGACGACAGAGAGCTTGACCCAGCTGTAGTTGAGCAGCGCTCTTTTAAAGACGACCAGGAACAGCACGAGCACGGCTTGCAGCGGGATCCTGCCTTCCCGGGCGGCGTCGGGGGACACGTCCGCCCAGTACTCGACCGCGTCCACGGCAAAGTCGAACTGGAACGCCGCGAAGAAGACAGAGAAGCAGATGAAGAGGATGATGCGCCACACGGCTTGCTGCTGGATGATGTTCCACATCTTGTGCCGCATGGACGAGCGGTCGATCGAGTCGACCTTGATCTGCCGAGGCTCCTCGTCCAGCTTGAACAGCACCGCCGGGATGGGGACGAGCGCGATGACGGCCATGATGAGCAGCAGCATCTTCATGGACACGACGGACGTCGTGCGGTGCCCCTCGCTGTTGTAGTTCATCAGCAGCGCGCTGATAGCCTCGGCCACGAGCGTCGAGCTCTGCTGGGTGATCATGTACTGGAGCACAAGCCCGCCGCGCTCGTGGATCGGCTCGCGCTGCGATAGCTCGACGAGGAACGCGAACGCCGCGACGGACGCGACCGTGACGCCGAGGCTAACCGCCATGGACAGCAGCACGTACACCAGGCCGCCGTGGAATGTCCGCACGTTGTCGCGCGTGAGCCCCGTCTGGTCGTCGATGACGGCGATGACGACGAGCGCCATGAGCATGAAGTAGGCCAGTATCCAGCCGCCGAGCATGTACGCCTTTCGGTGGAAGCTCCAGAGCGGGTAGAAGTCCGACAGGACGCCGATGAGCACGCTGGCGACCCCCGGGAGCGTGAAGAACCTGTACGTCGCGTCGCTCTGTTCGTCCGAGAAGGACAGGTAGACAGCCAGCAGCGGGTGGAAGCAGTTGAGCAGGAAGGGGCTCATGAAGCCGGACGCGGCGGCCGAGAAGGCGAGTCCGCAGTACTCCCTCGAGAACAGGTCGACGGCCGGGCCCGTGCGCAGACTGCCGTACAGCATGTGGTTGAACACGTTGGGTGCCGTCACGGCGCGCCTCCTGGCCGTGTCGAGCTCCGGCTCCTGCAGGATCTGTATGGACGGCGGCGCGCTGCTGGAGCGGCCGACGACCGCGATCTCGCTGTCGGTGATCCATGTCTGCTCGAACGTGACGGTGCGCTTGCGCTTGGACTCGCTGCTGGTCCTGCTCGCCTCCCGCCGCCGCTCCTCGCGCTGCGCCGGCTTGTGGTTCCTCGCAGGCGACGCCGCGGCCTCGCTGTCGTCCTGCAGGTCGCTGATCAACAGCGCGACGCCCGAGCCGTAGCTGTCGCGCTCGACGCCGGCCGGCGCCCAGTCGAGCACGCCCGGCGGCAGGTCCACGGGTGCCACGGACGCCGTGAACGAGTCCTCCGAGATGAAGCTCCAGCTCTTGGCCAAGCGGTCGCTGCTGCGCATCACCAGCTGCTTGTCGTCCCCTTTCGCGGCCACACGTGCGGCCAAGGCGCTCGCGCTGTGGCTCGACGCTCCGGTCGGTCGGTCGGTCGGTCGGTCGCTCCAAAGCTCCGGCCCGTTCCCAGTGCCGGCGATCGGGTGCGTCGGACCGTCGGCGCGTCCCGCTTGTCGCCCGAATTTATGCCGCGCTGGAGGTTACATGGCACGGAGCGCTAGCGGCACAAGCTGGAGGGAGGGAAATTTACTCGCAGCTGGTTGGCTCGCGCACGAGGGTTCAGCACGCACACTTGGGATTTGTAGGATGGGATGGGTTCGGTGTGTGCCCGCTCCTCACAGACGGGACACCTACCCGCGAACGTGGCGCGTTGGCACACACGATGCCACCATCTCCTGGCGAAATCCTCGGACTGCAACGCATGACACGATGTATATAGTGAGTGCGTAAAGTATGAAGCCGCCACTGTACAAGCGCCGCCATATGCGCCGCCACTACAAAAGCGACGCGATAGGCGGCCGAAGCAGCGCCAGGCCGTGCATCCAGAGCTGTCCGTGGACCAGCGAAGGCGCGATCAAGTGCGGCTGAACGCCCGGCTTTCCATTCGTGGTGGGTGTCGCCTCACTTCCATTCCGTCCGCGTTACTTCCTCCGGCCTGCAGAGTCGTGTTGAGGGGCAGTCCACGTACGCGGTCACCGAGCTGCCGTCAATGTCTATAGGTAGGCATCGTCGATCGTCTCCGTCCGGTCTCTGCATTGGACGAGGCGGCGTGGAAAGCCGCCAGCCTCGGCCTCGGTCTCTACTCAACGGACGCACCCGCTGGCCGCCTCCGACTCGATCAGGCGTGCAGGTCAGGGGACCCAGGTGCGAAAGTCTAAGCTCCGACGCGAGCACATTGAGCGACCAGGCTCCTCAACTCGCCCAAACCGGACACGAACGAGATTTGACGCACAGACAAGCGCTCGGACGCCTTTCGTCGACGCTGCCAAGCAGGATGTTGGATGTGTTGGCGTTCGCAGTCAGTCGGCACACTTCCGTCTTGCTGTCCGAGTGCAAGAGGTGCTTTGGCGCCTCATCTGCATGGCGCATGGCTCTCTGGATCAAAGCTGGATGGTCGTCAGCAGCAGAAGCAGCAGCTCTGTGCATCGCGACAGTCGACGGTGGTACATCGGAGATCGACCAAGTCACCAAGAACGCCGCGCTCGGTTGCATTCAGGCGGGTGCATGCCGGTCTCTAAGTGAATAATGAAAGCACCACCGTGACTATCGATGGCAGGGGGGTTTCTATTGAGCCAAGCGTGGTCATCCATGCCTCCAAAAACCAACCAAGAGTTCTCGGATGCCCGCAGATAGATAGAGATAGACGGTGGTCGATGCCGCTCTCCCATACGCGCAGCAGCTAGACGCTGTTCGATCCGGCGTTGGCCTGGGCCTTGGCGGCGCGCGGGGTGCCGGCGGTCTCGCCGAACGTAAAGTCCTCGGCGGCCTGCGTGGCCGAGGCGACCTGGATGACGCTGGCCACGAAGAGCACGTCGACGAGGAAGCCGACGAAGGTGAGGAACATCATGACGACGGCCGCGACGACGTCGGAGCAGCGGAAGTCGCAGGCCTCCTCCATGAAGGCCTTGAGCTCGCCATAGCAGATGTCGTTGCCCACTGGCGCCGCGGCCACGGCGATGGCGGCCGAGAAGGCGAGCAGCGCGAAGACCGAGTCGAAGATGAGCTGCACCACGACGCTCGGCAGGCGGCGGCGCTTGACGTCGAACGCGAGCACCTTCAGCGAGAGCAAGACGGCGACGAGGATACTGACGGCGATGAGGAAGTTGACCTGCGACTGCGAGCTGTACTTCTCCTGGCCGAACGTGCAGCTGCGGATGCCGCCAGAGCCCGCCATGAAGAGCGAGATGAGGGCAAAGACGACCGTCACGACTCGGCACACCAGCGGCACGCGCGCGTGGACCTTGACCATTGTGGAGCGTGCGGTGGAGGCTCTGCTCGGCAGCGACTTGGGCGATGTGGTGCGGATTCAAATGTGTTGGGGCTCCGAGCTGGGTGGGCAGGGCGAGAGCAAGAGTTGGAGAAGAGCGTTGAGATCGAAGCCTCTGCGTCTGAGGAGCGAGCCCGTCGCTAAAACAGGAAGGATCGGGTCGCGGTGCTCGGTTGGATCGGCATCACGGTTGCCAACGCATGCTATAATTGGGCTAGCTTCTGACCCACCACGGTCCCAGCTCCCACCACAGCCATCGGTGAGATCCCACGAGCGAATCGAGCAGTGTTGCAGGGCTGCGATGGTTATGTTCGGGTTGGTGGTGAGCTTGGCATTGCAGACTGTCTGATGGCTCCTGCGGCTATCAATGCTCAGCGGCGCACGGTGCGAGTGGCCGAGTCGTCGGTTGCTACCGACGACAGCGACGAGCGCGACAGTGACGAGGACGAGGAGAGCGGTGACGATTCCTCCGGCAGCGATGGAGACAATAGTGACGACACCGACGAGGATCTCCGGGCGTTAGGGCGATTGGAGCGTCTATCCAAGGCCGTCCGAGCCAAGCGGCAGCAAGCGTTCGATGCGCGTCAGCATCCAGTGCTCGGTTGGAAGGCGGAGCAGCTTCGACAGGTGGAGTTGGACGCACTCGCCACCGCAGAAGAGCTCGAACGGCAGCAACAGGAGCAAGCGTTGGCCGAGAAGCTGGGCAAGCGCGAGCGGAGAGACAAGCGCAGAGCGCAGCGGCAGCTCACACGGCAGAAGGAGCACGAGTTTCGCCAGCTCCTTCAGAGCTACGAGGTGCAGCTTGTCAAGAACGACACGCGGTCGAGGCTGCTCACAACGTTCGCTGTCGAGAACCGCTCGCGGGAGAAGGCGTCGCTGGTCGAGCAGCAGGCAGCCAGACTCGCTGCTGACCAGGCTCTCGCAGCTCAGCAGGTACGACGCACCACGTAGACTTGGCGCCTGGGTGTCTATCCTCCCAAGTGCTGATGAGGCTGGCAACAGGTGCAAGACGCGATCCAGCGCGATGCCGCTGCGTTCGACCGGGACATGGCTGAGATGAAGGAGAGCACGGACGTCGCCGACCGGATCGGACGCCGGATGGGCACGCTGCCGGCTATCTACTTGCCTGTGTCTCCGCCTCCGGACGAGCAGGACGAGACATCGAGTCTCGTGATCGTTCGCGTCAACAAGACTTCGCTCGGCGCATCGGCTAGCGCTGAGTCCGTCTCCCATCCATCGACATTCTCCATGACCGACTCGCCAGCCAAGCGACAGTTCTTCACAGTCAACCTCAAGCGGTTCAAGCACGCTGGCACTATCCGCGGCGACAACATCGGCGATGTCGGCGCCAAGGAGCTGGCGCGGTCGCTGCTTACAGGCGCGTGTCCACGCGTACAGACGCTACAACTCGGCTGGAATGGCATTAAATTCCCTGGCACGGCGGCGCTCGCCGACTGCTTCACTCGCGGCGCGTGCGGTCAGCTCCACACGCTCGACTTGCGCTTCAACCTGCTCGACGCCCAGTCGGTCCGATCGCTGCTTGAGGTGATCGGCAAGGACGGACTGCCCGAGTTGCTGGATCTGCTGCTGCAGGGCAATGTGATCGGAGACCAAGGGGCTCGAGTGCTGTCGCACGCTGCGCTCCGAGGCTCCGTCCGCGGGCTGCGCACGATCGACATCCGCCAGAACGCCATCCGCAACGACGGAGTGCGCGCGCTCTGGAACGTCTTCTCGTCCGAGAGCCTGCCGCGGTGCTGCCCCAGGCTGCAGAAGCTCGACATGCGCCGCAACGAAGCGCACAGCGCGCTCCTGCGGTCCTTCTGTCCGTGTCCGGCGTACTTGCAGTTCTGAGCCATTGAGCGAGGCTCAATGGCGCGAGGAATGAGCGAGAGAATAGACACATGGAGCGCGTTTCAGATCGTGGATTCGTTGCGTTCTGGTGTCGCTCGACTGCCGATTTCGTCAGCTACCGTCACATGAAGGAGGACGCCGCGTTCTTGAGCTCCTGCGTGCTACGAAGAACCAGCCAGGCAACACAACGCAATGCCGTCAGTCGCGCTGTGGGAACCGACTCAGTCGAGACGAGCGACTCACAGGCTGCGCACGAACAGGCTTCGATCGACGGCGTAAATGGACTCGGGCAGGCGCAGCGTCGGCTGCTCGATGCCCAGGTTGGCCAGCGCTAGCATCCCAATTGACGAACGTTAGTCCTACGCTTGCTGGTCCTATAAAGCGCTTGGGCCATTCCGAACTGACCTTGGTCGTACTGCTCGAGCGTGACGTGACCGCGGCCAGTGACATCGAAGGCGACGAACATGGCCTCAAGGTCGCGCTCCTCGAAGAACGGGACCTGACACACCGCGTCCAGACCGTCAGCTCTACGTCACACGAGCTGCTTGAGCGAGAGCGAGCTTACGTGGACGTGCGCCTGCTTGGCGGCGCGCATTTCCTCCAGGTGCTGCGCGATGAACGCGCGCGGCTCCTCCGGCCGGTGGAAGAGAAGCAGCGTCCCAAGTCCCTCGAAGAGCTCCTTGATGCCATGCGTCTGCATGTACAGGTCTGCGCGCACCTTCGGGTCCCGCACGTCGGGCTCCTTGACGCCGCTCAACCCCGCGTCCTGGCGCCGCATCGCGTTGTCTGCAGCCGTTGCCTTGCGCGTTTGTCTCTCTCTCTCTCTTGAGATCTCGCCTTGCTCAGTGGCTTCAGAGGGACGCCAAAGTCCTAAACCGGGACGACGCACGCAGATAAACAGAGCGAAACGCTTGGCGGTTCTCAGCCCATCTTCACGCGAAGACACGAGTGCTCCTGAACGAGAGCGCACGTTCATCCGATTATCCTGCGTGTTAGTGCACAGCGTCCACCTGCTCGTCGGCGGCGGCTGCAAAGGGGCTCTCGTCGGCGTAGCACTGCGTGAACATCTTGTCCACTTCTCGCTCGGCTTCGTCAGGGAACATGGACTGTGTGGATGGGATACGCCAACAGCAGCGTTAGCCACCGTCCATTGTGATGACTATGCGCGCCGCAGAGACCGCACCCGGGTGGAGCGGATCGCGTGCTCGCGTACGCAGCGCGCGTTGAGCCACGTCGCGCTCTTCTTGAACAGCTCGCTGTTGGGCAGCATGGCCTTGAGTAGTCGCGCCTTCTGGTAGCACTCGGACTCGCGCGCCGATCGGATCTCACTTCACCAACCAACAGGTGAGCAGCGGCTTACTCTCGCCTCTAGCCGCTTCAACGCAGTCACTGTATTTACCTGCACGCGAGCACGTCCGACTTGGTGATGTCCATATCCCGCACGGTGAACTGTTGGGTGAGCACCGGCGCCATTGGTCAGGCGAAGATCAACGACGGCTCGCCGGTCGGACGACGCTGACGCACGTCGTAGGCGTGCACGAGCTCGTGCACGAGCGTCTCCTCCACCTCCTGCGCCGAGTGCAGGCGGTTGGCGCAGAAGACAATCGTGGGCGGCGGCGCCGAGAAGAAGGCGCGCGCGCGGCCCTCGGGCCCTGCCGCGCCACGCTGTCAGTCAGTCCAAGGGCGCGGCTCCAGGGCCAAGAGTAGCATTGTAAGAGCCCACCGTCGTCGCGGCAGTCCAGGCAGACAAAGTCGAGCGCGCGCGGCCGGCCGGACGCGTTCTTGTCCTTGTGCTGCTCGGCCAGGTGCTGGCGGCGCGGTGGTCCACGGCGTCAGGGCTTGGACGCGGCCAGGCGCGCGGAAGAGCCACGCACCTCGTTGATGATGTCGACCACGAGCTTGGGCCGGCGCTGCCGCAGCGCGCGCTCCACTGCGTCCTCGCACTCGAACAGCTCCATCGCGTCCGATCTGGGCTCCTGCCAGTCGCAGATTGCGTTGATGCCCATGTCCGCCGGTCCAGGATATTTCTACAGTCCGGTTCAAGATGTGCAATTAGGGGTCTAACAGCTACTCCAAGTACCAAAATGGCCGATGTATGCACGAGATAAACTCGGACATCGCTTGGGATGACCTTCACGCGACGTTCGTGACACGTTCGTATTCGTACGACGTTCGTGCGACTTTGAGAAGACCACGCACGTCAACATGACAAGTTCATAGGTTGAACTTTGGAACGTGGGGCTCCAAGTCAGCGGCGATCGACCCGACGCGCTCAAGGCGCTCGCTCACTTCTATCTCTCTCTCTTCTCTGCTCCGCTCCCCTCCCATGCGCTTCGACAGTCGAGGTCCCTGGCCGATCGCCGCCGCTATGCTCGTTCCGTAGCGGTACCTGCCGCGTTCTGGAGTGGCTTATAGCGAGTGTTGTGGCCGTCGACAGTTGCGATCGTGACGGGCGCCGGCAACGGCCTGGGCCGCGCGTACGCCGAGTACCTCGGCAAGCTGGGCGCCAAGGTGCTGGTGAACGACCCGTCGCGGCTGGCGGCGGACAAGGTGGTCGCGACGCTCGGCGGCGGCAACAGCGCCGTGGCCAACTACGACAGCGTCGAGGACGGCGACAAGATCGTCGACGCCGCCGTCAGCAAGTGTGCGTCGCGCCGGCGCGTTGACTGGCTGCTCCTGACGGCTAACGGGTCCTCTTTGACCGCTCTCAGGGGGGAAGGTGGACATCCTGGTGAACAACGCTGGCATCATCCGCGACAGGTCGTTCGCCAGGATGACCAAGGAGGAATGGGACGCCGTCTACCGCGTGCATCTGGAGGGCACCATGAAGTGCGTCGGTCGTGTCCATAAAGGCGGGGGGGGCAATTCAATGGCTCATGGGCTAACTATATGGGGGTTGTGGCGCCGACCAGAGTCACCAAGGCCTCGTGGCAGATCATGCGCGAGCAGCATTACGGCCGCATCGTCAACGTCGCGTCGGCCTCGGGGCTGTACGGGAACTTCGGCCAGGCCAACTACTCGGCCGCCAAGCTCGGCATCGCGGGCTTCACGTTCACGCTGAGCAAGGAAGGCGCGAGCCGCAACGTGCTCGCGAATGTGGTCGCGCCGCTCGGCAAGTCGCAGATGTCGGACGGACTGCTGGACGAGGAACTGAGCAACCAGCTGACGGCCGAGAGCGTCGCCCCGCTCGTCGCGTGCGTGACTGCATCGTCGTCGAACACATTGCATTGGTGGGGCAATGACTGACTTCATCGCAGGTACCTGTGCCACGAGAGCTGCGAGCGGACAGGGAACGTGTACGAGGTCGGCGGCGGCTGGGTCGCGCAGGCTCGCTGGCAGCGCTCGCGGGGCGTCGTGTTCGACCGCGAGAGCCTGTCGATCGAGGACATCGCGCGTCAGATCGACGAGATCGAGGTACGGCTGCTGTTGCTGTTGCTGCTGCTGCTGAGAGTCTGAGCACTCATCAGCTCACTGGTGTGTCGTGGTCGGTGCAAAGGACTTTGAGGCCGAGCCGAAGGGCTACCCACGCAGCCTCCAAGACACAATCGAGCACCTGCAGCGACTCCTCCAGAAGTAAGAACGCCACGGTCTCAAGCCATGCCATGACTGCTCCAGATATAAGAACGCAACGGTCTCGAGTCATGTCATGGGCGGTCCTCGTGTGTATTTCTGAAGAGGTTCCGATTGTGGACTTTTGGAGTTGGCCGCCGAATATATACGTGTGTGGGCGTTGGACGCGTCCGCCGCGAGGCTTGCGCTCACATGAGCTTCGAGCTGGCGACGTGGAACGGACTCTTCTTCTTCGTCGCCGTCGCTGGCTCCTCGCCCGACTCGTGGGCGTCCGCGCCGAGCAGGTACTCGAGTGAGTACACGTCCTTGACCTCGGCCGCGGGTGATCCAGGCGCGGCTCTCGGCAGCCTGGCCGGCGTCCGGCTCCCGGCCTTGGCGCCGGCCTTCAGCAGCCGGTTGCTCGACACCTCGAACGGGCTCCTGCCGCCGTTCAGGCGCGCCAGCGTGAACTTGTCCGCGAGCGGCGCGTCGCGCGTCGCCGTCCTGGCCTGCGCCGCCGCCGCGTCCCGCAGGTGCGCGACCGCCGCGACCGCCGAGCGCTTGAGGGCCATGATGAAGAGAGGAGGAGCGGTTGGGGTTGGAGGCTTCTGGGGTGTGGGGTGTGCTCGCCGGAGAAACTTCGAGAGTGACGAGGAGCGAGGAGAAGGAGGTAGACCAGGTTGCACCTGACACAAATATATACACATGTACAGTTAAGTCAGTAGATGAATGAATCAAACATGTTGAGTTATAGTCGAAACAACTGATGTAGTGTGGATAGAATGGTGGCGTGTCGCGCGGATTGGTGCTGTGATTGGTCGGTTCGAGATGTGGAAGAAGGCGTCACCCCCTGCAAAAGTCGATACGCAAGCCCAACTTCAACCTGTTCAAGCTCCGCCGAAGCCACCCGGCCACTTCTCGGCGCCTTCTCCATGACGACTCGTAGTTTTCGAATGCCTGGTCGTCGACAAGTCGTCGAACGTAGCCCGAGTTCGCTCCGCTTCAACAGGGTCAAGCGCCATGTTTGTTAGCGCCACGTCAAGACACGAGGCCCCCTGACCCTTCGCCTGGTTGGTCCTGCGCTTGAGACCGGCGCCCGTGGCCGCCTGCGCGCTTTTCGGATCGCGGCGTAAAATTATCAGCGGCGGTGCGGCGCCTTGAGCGACTATTTCCATCCCGCGCTGCCCAAGTTTAGAGCGCGCGATCATGGCGCCGAGCTCCGTCTCGTTCCCAGGTCCGAGACGTGGCAGACCGCCAGCGACAAAGGGGGCTCTCGGCTCCTGGAGGGCCGCGCCATCAGCGACTGAGCGATACCATGGAGGACACGGACGGCGGTGGGTCCGCGGGAGCCGGCGGCCGGGACAAGGAGACGGTCAAGGTGGTCGTCCGGTGCCGGCCGCTGTTCGGCAAGGAGATCGTGGAGGGCCGCAAGTCGATCGTGACGCTCGACGGCGCGGCGGCGCTCATCAGCATCAAGTGCCCCGAGAATGAACAGCTTAAGGCGTTCACCTTTGACGCCGTGTACGACGAGACCACATCCCAGCGGCAGTTCTACGACGAGTCGGGCTACCCACTGGTCGAGTCCATCTTCGAGGGCTACAACGGGACCATCTTCGCGTACGGCCAGACGGGCTGCGGCAAGACGCACACGATGCAGGGCAAGGACTCGCCGCCTGAGCTGCGCGGCGTCATCCCGCACTCCTTCGACCACATCTTCGACACGATCAAAGCCGACCCGAGCCGCGAGTACATGGTGCGTGCCTCCTACCTCGAGATCTACAACGAAGACATCCGCGACCTACTCGGAGACGACGCCAAGAAGAAGCTCGACCTCAAGGAGGCGGCCGACGGGTCCGTCTTCGTCAAAGACCTCACTGAGGTCGTCGTGAACGATGTCGACGCCATGAACCGCGTCATGAACCGCGGCTTCAAGAACAGAACCGTCGGCGCCACGCTCATGGTAGCCTTGCCTTCACGACGGGAGTCGCTGGCCGCCTTGACGCACACTAACCACCAGTCTCTCTCTCTCTCTCTCTCTCTCTCTTACTGCTGTCTGCATAGAACGAAGGCTCGTCGCGCTCACACTCCATCTTCACTGTTGTAGTCGAGACGAGCGAGAAGATCGAGGGCGAAGAGCACTTCAAGGCTGGAAAGGTAGCCCTCTTACACATCGCAAGTGTGGTTACTCTCATTGGAGAAGCTAACAATGGCGGGCTCATACAGCTGAACCTGGTCGACTTGGCTGGCAGCGAGCGTCAGAGCAAGACGGGAGCGACAGGCAACCGACTCAAGGTGCGCTATCGTGGCGGTTCGTGTGCGTCTTCCTTTGGAAATCTCCGCTCACTCGCGCCTTGTGTGCCACAGGAGGGATGCAAGATCAACCTGAGCCTCTCGGCGCTAGGCAACGTCATCTCGGCGCTAGTGGACGGCAAGGGCAAGCACATCCCGTACCGAGACTCGAAGCTGACGCGGTTGCTGCAGGACTCGCTGGGCGGCAACACCAAGACGCTCATGGTGGCAGCGGTTAGCCCCGCGGACTACAACTACGACGAGACGCTGTCGACGCTGCGCTACGCCAACCGTGCCAAGAACATCAAGAACAAGCCCATCGTGAACGAGGACCCGAAGGACGCCAAGTTGCGCGAGTACAAAGAGGAGATCGAGCGCCTCAAGAAGCTGCTTGAGTCGCAGTCGCGCGGCTCGGCCCTGGGCTCTGCGAGCGGCATGTCGACTCCCACGCGTCCGTATTCGTCCAGTAGCGTCGACTCGACACCGCGCGAGCTGAACAGCCGAGGCGAAGGCATGGACGGCGCCAGCCTCACGAGGGAGCGTGAAGAAATCGCCAAGTACCAGCAAGAGGCTGCCGACATGCTCGAGCAGGCCAAGCGTATGATGGACGAGGCGCGGGCACTACAAGCGCAGCAGCAGCAACAACAACAAACGATGCAAGAAGCTCAACGCCAGATGCAAGACACGACAGTAATACCTACTGGCGCCGCGATCTCCGATCCACGGGAGGCGAGTCCGAGGGCGACGGTCGCTACAGTTCTTCCTCCAGCGATATCTCTGCCAAGCGAGTCAGAAGCCCCGAGCACCAGTCACCCTCGGCGTCCGTCGGACCTTCCTCCTCTGTTATCCCCTCGCCCTCCCATCTCCGATCCTCCATCCAGGCGAGAGGCAGCCGCTTCCGAGTCCTCTTCGAGTGCTGCCATCGTATCTCCACCAGCAGATGTCTCGCCATCACCTAGACAAAGTCAGAGAGCAGGAATTAGCCCGGAAGAAGCAGCAGCCAAGGCGGCGGAGGACGCCAAGATCGCCAAGGCGTTGTGGGAAGCGGCACATATCGACCGACAGGCCAAGGAGATGATGGTCAAGGCGCAGAGCATGATGGAGGCAGCCGAGGCACGCGCCAAGGAGGCGAAGAAGGTCACGGTCGTCAAAGAGGTGGTCGTGAAGGAGGTGATCCCAGACCACCACATGCGCGAGAAGGAGGAGCTGCGCGAGATGAACCAGTCCATACTAGTGCAGCGCGACCGCATGGGCAAAGAGCTCGAGCGAACGCAAGAAGCCATGGAATCCTATCTGCGCGAGAAGGAGGAGCTCCGCGTGAAGCTGAGGAAGATCGAGAGCCACATCCTCGGCGGGTCCTCCTCGCGGAAGGTCGACGCGGACGATGCATCGCTATCGGTAGGAGTCGACTCGGAGATTGCGCTGCTAAAGCAGCAGGTCGAGTACCGACGTACGCAGATCAAGCTCAAGGAGAAGGCGAAACGCGAGGCGCGGCATGAAGCCGAGAGGAAGGTCATGGCGATTGAGAAGCAGCAAATGGAGGAGGAGCTCAAGACGGCGCAGGAGACGGCACAGGCGGCGCTGGCGACGGCCAAGCGCAAGGAGGCCAAGCACCGCGCGAAGCTTGAAGCCATGCGGCAAGAGGTCGCGGATCTCAACAACGAGTTCGAGCGCGAGCGAGAGAACCTTCTCGACACGATCCGCGAGCAAACCAAGGAGTCGAAGCTGCTCGAGCAGCTCGTAGAGGTGTTCTTGCCGCAGAATGAGCTCGTCAAGGTCTGGGAGCGCGCAGTTTGGAGCGAGGAGCGCGAGGAGTGGTCGCTGCCCAAGCTCAAGCCTCGAAGCGACTTCCAGAAGATCAAGCTGCCAGCGCTCCCACTCGGGAACGGAGGCGCTGCTGGTGATGGGATCGAGTCGGGAGGCGCAGAGGTTGTATCGGACGACGATGGGGCAGGTCTTGGACCAGCAAATCAGCCAGGAGGAGCAATCAGCGGGCGAATATCTGGGAGCCGCCAACAGCGACGCAACCTCATCCCGAGAGCACCAACGTCCGTTCACAGCGGCGGCTCAAGCAGCAAGCCCAACTCTAGCAACGAAGGCAGTGTCGTCACGTCCAGAGGGCTGCTTGACGTCGCCCCTGTGAGATCGACTTCGTCAGGGAGGACGGCAGTGCCACTAGACAACGGCAGGCTTCCGAGCGCCTTGAACTCTGGTCGATTGGAGCCATTCTCGACGGCGCGAGGAGTTAGTCCAAGTAGCAATACTCGCTCTGACCGGAAGAGAGACAAAGGAGGCGACAATACTCGCGAGATTAGCCGACTAGCAGAGTTGGAGCCAGCGACCACGCTCGCTAGCCTACCAACCGGTCGGTTCTACGGCGCACATCACGACGCAGGAGTCGACGGCGAGTCGCTGCTGCTTTCACACGGCAGCGACTACCAGCCCCGCGATCGGTTGCAGTCGCGGCAGGGCTCTCGGCAAGGTTCTCGACAAGAGCTCAGTCGACCAAGCCACTCAGGGAGCTCGGGAGCGAACCCCGACGGCTTTGATGAGTTCGAAGCACGGACACATCAGCCGGTAACTGGAACCTTGGGCGGTGGACGCACAGAAGTGAGACATCACCGACACCACCGCGAACGGCGGGAAGCCGCGCCGCAGGACGAGGACGGCAGCGCGTCTCCTCCGTCCTTGCTGCCGTCGGTCGAGAGTGGCAGCCCCGACGGACAGTTGAAGCCGATCAAGCGCGAGAAGAAGAAGAAGAAGAAGGACCGACGTGAGAAGCACGAGGACGCGGTGGCGAGTGGGGACGGTGATGCAGTCAAAGTTGGGGGAACGGAAGGCACTGGCAGCCGACGAGGGTCGCAGCGCGGGTCGTCTAACGACCAGGACGATCTGTACGACGACTGGTGAGTCACCAACCTCATTTCACTAGCATTGTGCCATAGCTTACATCCGTTGGTGCTTTGGACAAACACGTATGTAGTCGGGCCATCTCCATCATGGCCGCCATCTCAAAGCGTCCTTTGCTTGTGGTTCATTGGTCGAAGCGAAGTGGAATTACACTAGAGCTCTATGGATCGGAGCGTGCCTCACACTCGCCGTGCCCGGCGCGCGATCCTCGCCGAACTACTAGTTGGCGACGAGCCACCGCCCCCCGATGTGGTCTGCTGCTGCCGCATCTTCTTCTGCGCCTGGAAGAACGCAAGCGAGTCGGGGTCTTGCGCGCGCACACGCTCGATCTCCATCTGGTCGAACTGCTCGCCGTCGTCGAGCTTGTCGTCGCGGCTGAAGGTCGAGAGCATGCCACTGCTACCGCTTGCGCTGAGTGAGATCCCAGCTGCATTTCCACCAGGCATGGGTGCCACCGCGCCGGAGATGATGCCGGCCGCCGCCAGTCGCCCGCCTTCCGTGTCGAACCAGTCCTCAAACTCGCGGACGATGCGCATGCGCAGCATCTCGACGCTTCTGGACGTAAACTCGAGCTCGGCGCGGGCCTCTTTGAGGTCTCCGAACAGCGATCGGTACTCGCGCTTGGCCTCCCGCTCGGCCGTCATGAGTAGGAACTCTTCCTCGTCGACCACTTCGTCGCGGTCAGCCATGAGCAGCGACGCCTGCTGCTTCGACTTTGGAGGTGGGGGCGTGCTATTGGCCCCGCTACTGCGCTGGGTTCGCTTGCTCTCGAGCTTGGCACGCGCGCGGTCGATCTGCGCCTTGGCGGCGTTGACACGGTTAGAGACCTGCTTGATGCGCTGGCGGGCGTCGAACAGCTTGTCCTTCTCCTCGAGAAGGCTCTGGTGCAGCTTTCGACCCGCCCCAGTCGACTTGAAGACCTGGAACGCCTCATTCTGCCGGCGCAGGGCTTCGGCATCCAATGCCCGGTCGCCGGCATCGACTCCTGTTGCGCTAATTGCAGGCCCGACACCGAGGGCAGTGCGGCTGTCTGTGTTGCTCCCTCCAAGTCCGCTCGCCTCGCCAAACCCCAGCACGTTCTCAGCGGATCGTCCCGGTGACGGGCTGCGGTCGGTAGTCGCTCTGTCGCCAGTAGCGACCGAGCCATGCGAAGAATTGGAGGCCCCGCCCTGAGCGCGACGGCTTGCGTCGACGGTTGACGGCCTCGCCGCGCCAGAAACAATGCCGAGCCCGAAGCCGGTGGCACCAGGGACTCCATCCCCAACGACATCGTCAAGGTGTCCGCCACCTCCGCTGTCGCCGCCAATGTCTGCCCGCGAGCCATTTGACGTCTGCGATCGACCGCCCATAGACCCGGCGGACCCGGTTCGAGCCGAACCAGTGCTCCCGGCGAGACCACCGCCGTCTGGATGACCCGCGCTGGACTCGGCGTGCTTGAGGAGGGTCTTGAACTGACGGAAGAGTTCGCGGATGTCGTGCACGCTCGAGAGCTTGAGCACTTCGTCCTCCTTGTCGGCCGTGGGAGCGTCCGCGTATTGGCGCACCATCTGCAGCAGCTTGTGCTTCTGCTCGGGCGTGTGCTCGTCGTACACGACGCCTGTGCGCTCGACCAGCGCGTCGTGCATGGCCAGCTCCTGCTTGAGCTCTCGGATCTGCTTCTCGTACTTGCGCAGCAGCACGGCCGGGTCCGTCTCGACCACAGCCGCGATCTCGTTCTGGACGCGCATCATGCGCTGCGCCAGCTTGAGCGTCGAGATGGTCTCCTCCAGGTGCTTGCTTTCTCCCTGTTCATACTGTTGTGAGCGCCAGCCACTGCGAGAGAGATGGAAGCTACCGAGCGAAAGAGACGCACCCAGATGCAGGCGAACATGAGCGTGTTGGAGTTGCCGCCCAGCGAGTCCTTGAGCACGTTGGTGAGCTTGGTCTGCCGGTACGGGATGTGCCTCGGCTCGGTGCCTCGCGCGCCGAGCGCCACGATACACTGCTCCAGGAAACTCAAGCTCTGGTTGATGTACATGGACTCCTTCTTGATGACCGCTAGGCCGCCGCGAGCTGTGCCTATCGAGCTGGCGTTGTTGCCCAGCGGCTCGTCCATGAGCGTCTTCTTGAGTCGCTCGCTGCCTGCGAGGTCCACGAGGTGCAGCTTACTGTGTGTGACGCGCTCGTTGCCGCCCGCGCGAGACTTCTGCGCCATGTGCAGCGTGAAGATGCAGTGCGAGCGGTTCGAGCGCTTGTTGAGTTGGTGCTCGGCCACGGTGCGCTGCAGCTCGCCCTTGAACAGGCAGTCCAGCGCCTCCTGCTCGCACGCCACGTCCACCTGTGTCAGCCCCCGCACGTACGTGCCTCTCGCGTCGTCGACAATCACGAGGTCCCCGCCGCCGGCCGGCGCGTTCATGTCGTCGGCCAGCAGGTCGTAGATGCGGTCGTTGTAGATCTCCATGTACGACACGCGGATGCAGTAGCTGAGCTCGATCCGGTTCTCCACGTCCTCGAACACCTGCGCGATCGCTCGAGGCGCGATGCCTCGGTGCGCGTAGTTGCGCGTGTCGCCGATCATGGTGAAGGATTTGCCCGCACCCGTCTGTCCGTAGGCGAGAATGGTGCCGTTGACGCCATCGACCGTCGCGCCGTGCACGATGTCGCGCGCGATCGCCTCGTACACGCGGTCCTGGCCGGCGTTGTGCAGCACTTGGTGGAACTTGAACGTCCAGCAGTCCTTGCGGTTGGACGGGCCGGTCGGAGCCGGGGTCGAGGCCGCGTCGTTGACACTGAGCGGTCCATTCTTCGGCGGGGAGGAGCTGAAGCCGCTGCTGCCGGAGCGGACCGTGATGGTGCTGTCGTCCGGGTCGATCTGTAGCTGCTGCGCCGCGAAGTTGGCTGTCGGGCGCGTTCGGATGATCACGCGCACTCCGTGGCGCGGCATCGCTGCGTCCTCAATACCAACGAGGCCCAGGAGCTTCCTTAATGGGCCAGACCGTCAGAGGCGACGCGAACACAACCGCATGAGGGCTTCTGCTGGTATATTTACCGCGTTGCGCAGGTAGTTTCGCGTCCACGATTAGCCTTCGAGCTCGAGCTCGAGCTTTCGCGCCCGTGAACCAAATATACACGTCAAAGAGGCTGCAGTCAATGGCAACTTGGCGCCTGAACTGGGCTGTTCGCCTTGCTGCCAGCACTGTGAGCCCGATTGAAGCATCCATCAGATCGACCAAACTCCTTACAAATAGCAAGGTTACACACGTCGCACGGAACTTGGGACGTGCAATCCAAAATGAACGCGGTGGATGCAAGACGTCACCCGGTGCACGCGTCCGACGTGCGCTTTCTCCCTCTCCATCACCTTCACAGACGGCGATTCCTCGGTGTCGACGGTTGAGTACCTCGCCAGCGTTGCTGACATGGGTCTTCGCGTCATCTCGACGCTCGACCCGACGGGTATCGCTGCCATGGTGGCGGAGTTCATCCAGCCTATCTGCGGCCCAACGACGTTCCTTGGCGAGATCGATGATGGCTCGCTGGCTGACGCTCT